>RJWM01014702.1:0-49755 GCA_004363535.1 Dasyprocta punctata | reverse complement strand
TTTTTTTTTTTTTTTTGCAGCTCTGGGGATTGAACTCACAACCTCGCACCTGCCAGACAGGAACTTGAGCCACTGAGCCAAACTCCCAGCCCTGGTTTTTTGAGGCAGGGTCGCACTATGGTAGCTCAGGCCGGCCTTGCGCTCGCGTTGTAGCCCAAGCCAGCCTCGAACTCACAACGCTCCTCCTACCTCATCCTCCTGAGTGCTGGGATTAAAGGCGTGCGCCACCACGCCCGGCTTCAGCTACATTTTAAAACTCCACTGTGTCATCAGCAAGAATGTGAGAGAGAATATATAAACAAGCATGTTGCTGGGGATACAGCTCAGCAGCACAGCACCTCCCTGACAAGTGCAAGGTCGTGTGTTTGATTCCCGGTAACAAAAACACAGCTATGTTGCAGAGAATTTTTTTTTTCTTTTTGAGATGAGGTTTCACTAGGCAGTTCAGGCTGGTCTTGAACTCACTTTGTACCCCAGACTGGCCACGGCAATCCTGCCTCAGCCTCCCAACTGCTGGGATTACAGGCATGTACCACCACACCCGGCAGACGCACAATTTTTATTGAGACAGAGTCTCACCATACATTCAGGCTGGCCTTGAGTTCACTATGCATCCCAGGCTGACCTCCAACTCCAAATAGGAATAATGTGCCTGGTTCATCCTCCATGACCCAGACCCATGTGGCCAATAGCTCTGAGAGGGTGACCCTGCCTGCCTTAGTGATATTCCAGATCTGACCCCTTCTTAGCTAGGCCCCTATCTTTCCTTTCTACAGCTCTTCCTGCATTTCTCCGACCATGCTCCCTTAACAGATATTCCCAACCTCACAGAATGGCCCTTGAGCCCAAGTCAGAAATTGCAGAATCATTTTCACCTTCTCAGTCCTAAACGCAACCATTCTCAATTCACCACAAAGAATGCAATCACTGTGTACTGCAAACACATAACAATAAAGATAAAAACATAGCCGGGCGTGGTGGCGCACACCTTTAATCCCAGCACTCGGGAGACTGAGGTAGGTGGAGCGTTGTGAGTTCGAGGCCAGCTTGGGCTACAATGTGAGCACAAGGCCGGCCTGAGCTACCCAGTGCGACCCTGCCTCAAAAACCAGGGCCGGGAGTTTGGCTCAGTGACTTAAGGGCCTGTCTGGCAGGCGTGAGGTTGTGAGTTCAATCCCCGGTGCCACAAAAAAAAAAAGATAAAAACATAAAAACAACTATAGGAGCCAGGCATGGTGGGGGACACCTTCCCAGCACTCAGAAGGATCACTGTGAGTTCGAGACCAGCCTGGGTTACAAAGTGAGTTCAAGGCCAGCCTGAACTGCATAGTGAGACCCTGTCCCAAAAAAATAGGGCTGGGGATTTAGCTCAGTGGTGTAAGCACCTGCCAGGCAGGTGCGAGATAATGAGTTTGACCCCCGGTCCAGGGCGGGGTGGGGGGCAACTATAGTAGTATATTTCTTTCTTTCTTTTTTTTTTTTTTTTGCGACACCGGGGATTGAACTCACAACCTCGCACCTGTCAGACAGGTGCTTAAGTCACTGAGCCAAACTCCCAGGCCTGGTTTTTTGAGGCAGGGTCATACTGTGTAGCTCAGGCAGGGCTTGCGCTTGCGTTATAGCCCAAGCCGGCCTCGAACTCACAACACTCCTCCTACCTCAGCCTCCCGAGTGCTGGGATTAAAGGCCTGTGCCACCACGCCCGGCTCCTATAGTAGTACATATCTTAATTTGGTCCTTTTGTACCCAGTGACAGAGGTTATTTATTTATTTATTTTTGTGGCACCAGCGGTCAAACTCACAACCTCAAGCCTGCCAGACAGGCGCTTAAGCCACTGAGCCAAACTCCCGGCCCTAGTTTTTTGAGACAGGGTCGCTCTATGTAGCTCAGGCTGGCCTTGTGCTCACAACGCTCCTCCTACCTTAGCCTCCCGAATGCTGAGATTAAAGGTGTGTACCACCACGCCCAGCCAGAGCAATTATTTAAAACCAGCCCCTGACCCTCATTTCTCACCCAGTCATAACATATTAAAGCAATGTAATCAGCTTCCCTTATAGTCCTCTGATCCTTTGTGCCTTCTTACTTTACACAGTTTTCACTTAAAAAGAAAATTTTGGGGGTATCTGAAATGAAGAGACACTTCTCAGATGTAGAAACAGCAAATAAATACATGAAAAAAGTGTTCAGTATCACTGGTCACTAGAGAGATGCAAATTAAAACAACACTAAGATTCTACCTCACTCCAGAAACAATGGCTATTATCAAGAAATCAACCAATAACAAATGCTGGTGGGGCTGTGGGAAAAAAGGAACCCTTCTCCACTATTAGTGGGCATGTAGACTGGTGTAACCACTGTGAAAATCAGTGTGGAAAGTCCTCAAAAAACCAGGACTAGAGGTTCCTTTCAACCCAGCTATTCCACTTCTTGGTATCTTTCTAAAAGAATTAGAAGAATCATACCACAGCAATTTGTGCACACTCCCATTTATAGGGACACACTCTGTAGTAAATGAATGTTGGAAACAGCCCGAATAACCATCAACCAATGAATGGACAAAGAAAATGTTTTTTTACATAATGGAGTACTAGTCAGTCATAAAGCATAAGCTTAAAGAATTTCTAGCTAAATGGATGCATCCTGAGACCATACTTTCAAGTGAAAGAAATTGGACAGACATGTTTAAATACTGCAAGATTTCTCTGGTGTGAGAAACCAAAAGTGTAAATAAGGACCAAAATGTATAATACATATTGGGAAATGGAAAGAAAATGTTCAACTAAAAAGGGGAACAAGGGAAAGGGAAAGCAAGGAAAGACAAAAAAAAAAAAAAATAGAAGAAAAAAAGGAAACAAGGCTTTTGTAAATAAGTGGAAGAGTGGTTGAAAGGAGGGGAGAGGAATGGAAGAAAAAGCAGCAAGATACGGCATGTACAGGTACAAACTCTTTATGATGAACGTTATCATTATGTACCAATATGTGCCAATTAAGTACCATTATGTACCAATAAAATGTACCAATTTAAAAAATTAAAAAGAAAAATTGGGGAGAGGGGACGATTGGATTGAACATGGAACCTTTGCCCTTAGCTCCATCTCCAGTCCATTTTTTGAAACAGGTTTCCACTAAATTGCCCAAACTCCATTCAAACTTGGAATCTTCCTGCCTCAGCCTCCTAGAGTTTAGGGATTATAGATGTATGCTACACTACACTGGGTTTTTTGTTTTGTTTTGTTTTGGTACTCAGAATTCAAACCAGGACCTTCCGATCAAGCTACATCTTTAGCCTTTTTGTGGAGACAGGATCTCACAGTGTAGCCAGGCTGGCCTTGATCTCCTAACGATCCCCTCCTCCTGCCTCAGCCACCAAAGTGCCACAACCATTCATATGCCACCATCTCTGACTCCCAACCAATTACTAATTCTTGAAAACCCACCTCATTCATCTCTGAAATCTGTCTACTGTACTTCTCTACCTCCAGAGCTAGCAGATGTACTCAGACCTAATGTTATCTATTAGCCAGACTATTTCAGTGGCCATTTCACTATTCCAGTATCATCTGGAGTCCATGCTGAAGATCTATTCTCAGCACAGCCACATAGATGACTAAAAGTCATCTTTTCTATTGAAATTTTTCAACTTCCACTAAACTGAAGGCCAAGTCCATACTTCTCAGCCTACTTCGTAAGTACCAATTGGATATAGGACTTTTCTGCCTCTTTCATCACTACAGTAACTGCCCAAACCTACTCCAGGCATATGAAAGGTTAATTTTTTCATTTTGGTTTGTGTTTTTGCAGTACTGGGGATTGAAACCAGAGCCTTCATGATGAGTTACATCCTCAGTCACCCCCTGCCATCCTTGAGACAAGGTCTCACTAAATTGATAAACTGCCTAGGTGGGCTCAAACTTGCACTCTTCCTGCCCTAGCCTCCAGAATACTGGGATTGCAGGTGCATGCCACATCTGGCTTCCTAAATTTCGAAAGATCAAGAACCTTCAAATTCAGCAGGTCAAGGTGGGAGGATCATTTGAGTTCATAAATCTGATACCAACCTGGTCAATACATCCAAAATAAAAAAAACGCTGGGTAGCTGGGCACGGTGGCACACGCCTTTAATCTCAGCACTCGGGAGGCTGAGGTAGGTGGAGCATTGTGAGTTCGAGGACGGCTTGGGCTACAGTGTGAGCGCAAGGCCAGCCTGAGCTACACAGTGCGACCCTGCCTCAAAAAACTAGGGCCAGGAGTTTGGCTCAGTGGCTTAAGCGCCTGTCTGGCAGGCACGAGGTTGTGAGTTTAAGCCCTGGTGCCACAAAAAAAAAAAATAATAATAATAATAATAATAAATAAAAAATAATAAAAAACCAAGATCCTTCAAACTCACACCAACTCCTCACAGCTCTGCCACACATATTTTTCTATCATTTATCTAAATTCTTTCATCCTTTAGATCTCAAAAATAACTTCCCCCAGGAAACATCTCCAGATCCTTCAAATACGGTAGATTACTGTTCCAATGATTCACCTCCTTTCCAGATTTTACACCCTGACCCACTGCAATGTGCACTGTAAAGAGGAATGCACATCCTCACCCCACTGGTGTTGCTCAGTATTTAATGGTCCAATAAAATCCTGTTGGGGCTGGCCACACAACTAGACTAACAGACATCATATATGCCACTTTTGGGCAGAGATTTAAAAAGCCAGCATGTTTTCCTCCAGCTTGTTCCTTATCACTAGGAAAGGCCACACACAGGGAGTGCTCCTTTAGCATAGGTCTCAGAATAAGATAAAAAAAAGAAATCTACCTTTGTGTGTGTATGTGTGTTGCTGGGAATTGAACCCAGGACCTTTGTATTGAGCTACATTCTCAACCTTCTTTACTATTTTTATTCTGAAGCGTACCCAGCTTCCTTTTTTCTTTTTAAAAAATGTGGTCAGAATCCAGGCCTGGTGGCGCACACTTATAATCCCAGCAGGATCACAGGGTTAAACCCAGTCTAGGCAATTCAGCAATTTAGTGAGATCCTGTCTCAAAAAATAAAAAGGGCTTAGGCTCAGTGATACTGGGTTTAATACCCAATAATGCAAAATAAATAAATCAATAAAGTGGTCAGAGCCCACCCAAAGCAACTTAGCAAAACCCTGTCTCAACATAAGGAGTGGAAATTCAGCACAGTATGAAGGCCCTAGGTTCACTCCTCAGTACTGCAAAGGAAAAAACAAAGAAATATGACTACTAAAAATTTTACATTGCACGTAACTTATATTTTTAGTTGATAGCACTATAAACTTAAGGTATACAACTCAAAACAAATACCCTCTGACAACATTAACTCAAAAATTTTAACTGCCTAATCAAATCAAAATTTCTGAGTCAGCTGCTTCTTAATCCTATTTCAGATAAAATAAGTCACTCACTCTCAAATAACCACTCAGAGCAAATGCCAATTGAGGTTTTTATGTTCCACCAACTGCAGCACATATAATTGCAGACAAAATGTCAAAGCAATTCTCCAAAGGTTGTATAAGCTATAAATGATAAGATATTTTCAAATCCTAGACTACTTCATTATACATCTACTTTTTCATGACTTCAAGAGTATCTATATTCTTATCACAATAGGTTACTGTTTCCTTTTCCTTAGCCTTATAAACTCTTTCACAAGTACTTGATGGTCTGAAAACAGCCCCAAAAAAGTATGAAGATCATAAAAGCATTACTGTAATCCTAAGTGTTCTAAGTGAGAAAATGACAAAAATCAACTCAAGATTTATTTTTAGAAAGCTGGGCATAGTGGTGCATTCCTGTAATCCCAGCACTTGGGAGGTTGAGGCAGGAGGATTGTTATAAATTCAAGACCAGCCAGGGCTACAAACTGAGCTCAAGTCCAGCCTGAACTGCATAGCAAGACCTTGTCTCAAAAAAGACCCCCTCTCCAAAATTTATTTTTTAGGCCAGACATGGTGGTACACCTGTAATCCCAATACTCTGAAGGCTGAGGCAGGAGGATCCCCATAAATTTGAAGCCAGCTTGAGTGAGTTGAAGGTCAGCCAGAACTACACAGGTAGATTCTGTCTCAAAAACAAAAGAAAAAAATATTTACTTTTTATCCCATTTTCTCTCTATTGCTCAGACTACCAGGAAGTTTAAAACAACTCTAAAAAGCTGAGTGTGGCAGCAAAGGTTTATAATCCCAGAACTGAGGCTGACGCAGAAGGATCCCTGGGAGTTCAAGTTCAAAGCCAGCCTGAACTATGAAGGCCTTACCTCAAAAAACCAAAATAAATAAATTAAAAAAAAAAACTAATCAGGTATAATTTACTTTAAACAAATTATAAGAATAATAATTTAAAAAACCCGGAAAGCTCAGTATTTTAACTATATAATAAAATCCTGTCTTAACCAGGTGTGTTATATACCTTTTTACCCCAGCATTTTGGGAGGCTGAGGCAGGAGGATCACAAATTCAAACCCAGTCTGGAAAACCTGGCAATCTAGCAAGAATCTGTCTCAAAATTAAAAAGAGAGAGAGAGAGACAGAGGGAGAGAGAGAGAGAGATGCCCGGCATGGTGGCACATGCCTTTAATCCCAGCACTTGGGAGGCTGAGGTAGGTGGAACATTGTGAGGCTGTGAGTTCGAGGCCAGCTTGAGCTACAACATGAGCAAGGCCGGCCTGAACTATACAGTACGACCCTGCCAAGAAAAAAAAAAAAAAATAGGGCTGGGAGTTTGGCTCAGTGGCTTTAAGCGCCTCCCTGGCAGGCGCAAGGTTGTGAGTTTGATCCCTGGTACCGCAAAAAAAAAAAAAAAAAAAAAAAAAAAACCCAGCACTCAGGAGGCTGAGGTAGGAGGAGCGTTGTGAGTTTGAGGCTGGCTTGGGCTACAATGTAAGCAAGGCCAGCCTGAACCACATAGTGTGACCCTGCCTCAAAGAAAATAGGGCCAGGAGTTTAGCTCAGTGGCTTAAGCGCCTGTCTGGCAGGTGAGAGGTTTTGAGTTTGATCACCGGTGCCACAAAAAAAAAGGGGGGGGGCTGGGGATGCAAATGAGTGTGAAAGTCCTAAGATCAATTCTCAGAACTGTTAAATAAATTTTGTAATTAATTTCTATCTTACAACTGCAACTTAACTCCAAGAACAGTACCCATTTTTTTTTAAGCTAAATCCTCAGCCTCCAACTCTTTTTTTTTTTCTTTTGCAGCACCGGGGATTGAACTCACAACCTCGCGCCTGTCAGACAGGCACTTAAGTCACTGAGCCAAACTCCTAGCCCTGGTTTTTTGAGACAGGTTCACACTATGTAGCTCAGGCCAGCCTTGTATTCGCGTTGTAGCCCAAGCCGGCCTTGAACTCACAATGCTCCTCCTACCTCAGCCTCCTGAGTGCTGGGATTAAAGGCGTGTGCCACCACGCCCAGCTTCAGCCCCCAACTCTTAAAACATGCTCTGTCTAAAAGTTTTCATACAAAGGGCCGGGAGTTTGGCTCAGTGGCTTAAGCGCCTGCCCTGGCAGGCACGAGGCTGTGAGTTCAATCCCTGGTGCCGCAAAAAAATAAATAAATAAATAAATAAATAAATAAATAAAAGTTTTCATACAACAACACTACAAAGATGTTTCTAAACTTCAGAAACTGACATCTGAAGCAACCAATAAAAACCATACAGTATGTAACAGGCTGTTGTAGCATCAGTTTTTGTTTAAAACACATCTTGCTCTAGCACTTGGGAAGCTGAAGTAGAACTGAGTTTACATGCCAGCCTGGGCTACACAGACCCTGTCTCAAAACCAAAAACATGCCAGGTATGGTGGCACACACCTACAGTCCCAGGACTCAGGACAAGACTGAGGCAGGAGTATTGCTGAGGGAGGCCAGCCTGGGCCACAAAATGAGTTCAAGGCCAGTCTGCACTATAAAGTGAGATTGTGTCTAAGAAAAAAGTTAATGTACTTCAACTAAGATCCACTGTCTTAGCTGTGGTATTACTCTGAGAAGCAATGTACCATACATGTAAAGCTGTAACACAATAAACAATATATGACACCCAGTTGTTAGATGCGTGATCAATCACAACTTTTACTGGAAGTTTAATGAAGATATACAATGTACTTTGAAGAACATACCAGCTCAGTCTGAAGTCAGTAAAATACATAAATTTGGAGCCGAGCATGGTGGCGCACGCCTTTAATCCCAGCACTTAGGGGGCTGAGATAGGAGGAGCGTTGTGATTTCGAGGCCGGCTTGGGCTACAATGCGAGCACAAGGCTGGCCTGAGCTACATAGTGCGACCCTATCTCAAAAAAACCAGGGCTGGGAGTTTGGCTCAGTGGCTTAAGTGCCTGCATGACAGGCACGAAGTTGTGAGTTCGATCCCCAGTGCCACAAAAAACACACACACACACACACACACACACACATATACATATATAAATTTGTTAGAGTATACATGCAATCAAAAGGTGTTAAAAGTATTAAATCTTACTAAAATAGTAAATATAAATTCACAAGAGAAACTAAGTGCAGCAGTTACCCAACCATTATTTTTTCTCCTCTAGGAAACCACTAATAGTCTAATAAATATGCCAACCTGGCAACCATACAGTACAACTGTTTAAAAACCATCCTCAAAAAGCTTCCTCCTATACAAATTCTCAAGAGAGCAATTTCCCTCTAATATATAACACTTAAAGAACTCTGTTATTAAACAGTTCTAAACACTGTTATGGGAAATAAAAAATGAAAAATGTTTATTACATACCATTGAAAATATTTCAGGTATCAGTTTGCAACTATCATTTTAAGAAAAATTGTTCGCATATATTTCAATGATTTCACTAAATTACATGAAAAGCCTGACTTGTCAGTTTTAAATTAGTTATCTATGGTCACTTTTCACATGGCTCAGTGTCTGCTACAGATTTGAAATTCATCTCTTCTCTATGGCATGTTTCTCATACTCCAATGGAACCAGACTAGAAAATTTAAACTTTTTTTAAAAAACCTCTGAACTCTTAATACTACCAATGTGAGAGACCATCAACAACTAAAAGAATAAATGACATGAAAAGACTGCCAGATTACCACAAGTAAAAGGAAGATTTGGTCAAGGCCAGCCTTGAATTTAATACATAGTCCAGGTTAGCCTCAACTTCAGGATTCTCCTGCCTCAGCCCCCGAAGTATTGTGATTACAGGCATGAGTCACCATGCTCAGCTTTTCGCAAGTAAATTTTTACTCCACTGATGTTTTTGAATATTTAAAAAAAAAGACAGGTTAACTTAAGAATACTGCTATATTTAGGAGAGATAAATAATTCTTAAATCACCAATTAAATCTTTTTCTCCCTTTTCTGGGGATTAAACCCAGGATCTGTGCATTTAGCTGCGTCACCACCCCTTTTTATTTTATTTTGAGGCAGGGACTCACCAATTCACTAAACTGCTCAGAAAGGGCTCAATCTCGCCATCCTCCTGCCTCAGCCACCACACCTGGCCAAGTAAATCTTAGACCATGAACAGACACAAAGATTAATTATAAGTGGAGAAGCTAGAGATACAGCTCTGTAGTAGAGCTCACGCTTGTGAGGCCTTAAGCTTGATTCCCAGAACGCCACTTTCTTCTCGATTTACTTCCAGGGGTGAGGCAGGAAACACATTGGGCTGTGTGTAATCCTGACTCTCTTCAGTGTATACGACCCTAAACAAGTCAACTTCCTGGGTCTACTTAGCAAACCAGGCAGGACTAGGTCATCTCCAAGACCCATTTCAGATCCAAGATGCTTGTAGCTATACATACTTTGGATTTAGGGGTTTGTTTTTTGAGACAGTCTTTTTATATAGTTCAGGATGTTCTCCAACTTGCAGGGATTCCCCTGCCTGCCTCAGCCTTCAAAGTGCTGTGGTTACAGGCAAGCACCATCTTGCCTGGAGCTATACTATAGTTTGTTAAGACAATTCCTGTATAATATGGACTCATTTTCGTAAGTCTCTTTATGTGCAAACTCCTAGCAGCATTCAAAGAAAAATGAAATTATCCCATGAAGTAAAACATTAAAGCAAAGATTAAGGAGAAATGAAATCGCTCACCTGAACACTTCTTTCCATACAGAAACAAACAATTAAATCTCAACTTTCGAAAGAGCTGATAAAACTAGTAATACCTCGAGCTTGATTCCAAAATCTACCTTTTTTTATACGTAAGCCTTAAAAACGACTCACCAGGCAACTGAAACAAAAATAAATAAGTCATACAACTTATAATTCAAAGATTACGGTATACGCTTGTGCAAGAAATGTTAGTTATCAGAAGAGCAGCAGCTTCCTATTTAAAACATTAGTTTCATGTTCCAAAAAACATGAAAACTTTGTCTTGGTTGTTTAATTTTTTCAAAGAATTTCCTTGTAAACCTTCAAAATTCCAAACCTGTGTATGCTCAAGAAGACAGCATTAGCTCCTGTCCTCCAAAGCAGCTTTCTCCTTTCTCCTGTGTCTAGAAATCCGTTTCTCAGATGGATCTCCCACTCCTGTCAGTTCATCCCTGGCCTGAAGTCCACAGGGAGGAGGAAACCCCACTGCCCTTGCAGAGATCAGAGAGACGCAATCGAGATTCGCATGAGCCGGATCACGAGGCCGCGCGGGTACAATTTCAAAAACTTAAGTCGACGATTTCATTTAAATTTTGAAAAAAGAAAAAGAAAAACGCAAAGGAAAAGCCTGCTCTCTCCCCGGTACTCCGGGCCTGACGCCAAGTTAGGGAGCAGGGAGGTGCGCTCGTCGCCGCCAAGCCCGGGGACAAAGTACGGAGCTGGGGAAGAAGGATGGAGCGCGCGGCCCGGAGTGGCTCGAGCGGGCCCGGCTCAGCCCCGATCCGGGACCCGGGGCCGGCGGCTAGCGGGCGCTGGGCGCCCGCCCGGCCAGTGGGCGGTGCTGACAGCTCACCCGGCCCCGGAGCCCGGAGCCCTGAGCCCCGGGCACCGTCCTCCCACCCCGGCCCAACGCAGCCTGCGGGTATCCGGCCGGCCTGGCGCAACTGGAAAAGGATACTCCCGAGTGCGGAAGGCCTCCTGCGTGTGCGGGATAGTGAAGAGCGGCTCCTCTCCGGGCAGCGGCTTCACAAGCGGGAAGGGCTTGCGGCCCAATAGCGGCGCCATCGCGGCGGCGGAGGCAGCGGCGGCAGCGCGGGTCGCACGGCTCCTCGCCGGCCCGCGGCGCAGCACTAGGCCCCGGGCCCCGAGCAAGCGCCTGGCTACCGGGGCGGTGGGGGAGGGGAGGGGTGAGAGGGCGGCGCGAACTCCGGCTCCCTCACGGCCGGCGCGACCGCGCGACAGCCATGGAGCGGAGCGCGAGGACGCACAGAAGCGCCCACGCACACTGCTGCGACGCCCAGCAGCCTCTCTCACCCTCGGCTAACCTTCGCTATAGGTCCCCGCGGCCGGCAGTCACGACTCCTCAGTGGCACCGGAGGAAATTATTGAAAAATGGCGGGAGATTCCCCTCCTCCCCCCGGCCGGGCCAGCGCACATACTAACTTGCTCCCCAGTGGCGCCGGTGGAGAATGCGCCAATAGGCGGACAGCTGGTCAACGCTCACTGTCTATTGGCTGGTACCGGCTGCCGCTCTGCGCCTGGATCCCACCCTCCTGCCCCTGCGGCGTAGTTAGGTTGCAGTGCACTAGAGGGCAGTCTGAAGAGGTGAAAGGTCACGTTATGTAAGCGCTGGTGACAGACGTGCGGGCCTCCAGCGACGGAGTTAAAAGTGCGGGACAGCAGGGAACCAAGAGGCCTTGAAAGCTCAAGGTGGTCAGGCCAGAGCATCCCCCTCACATATACAGACACTGCGCCATCTGTCACCGACGGCGACACCGACATCCGGGCACCACTGTCCGTGTGGTGCGCCGGAGGGGGGAGGGGTAGCGCGCGGCCAGGGGCTTTGTCTTTCCACTTGTGCTCCGCCCCCTTCTTAAAGGCGCCGCGCTCGGCCACGCCCGGGGATGGGCGGGTGGAACTGGCCTGTGAGGATGGGTTGGCGGGAAGTAACCCCATCACCTTCTCCAGGCCGAGTTTTCCGGAAGAATAGCTTAAATCACGCTTTTGCTTATCTTAAGAGTTACCTTATTCTGGAAAAGAATGTGGTTGAGATCTGGGTATTAGTAGCCTGCTTGTTTCTAGGGGTGTGCTGGAAAGGATAATGTGGAAGCCTCTTTGAAAAAATAATTTTAGAGGCCATCTGTGAAGGTACAACCACTCATGCAACCTGCAATGTTTCCACACCCAGTGCTGGCTGCTAGAGGGGGAAAAATAAGGCAGAGACTGCCCTAGAAATATAAGACAAATAATCAGAGCTCGTTATGGGGAGTGCTTACAAAGTTCGTGGTAGAAAATGGCAGTAACTGTGCCTGTGGGGTGAGGAGCTTCGAGGTGCTTCTCCAAGCAGAGGACACTCACATGGTCAAGCTGCTTGGCTTGTCCACAGCAATCAGGAGCACACTCAAATGTTCTAAGTTGTCACCTTGCTTCAGAGGTTTCCAGCAGGCTCATAGGTGTCTCTGAATGCAGCCAGACCCTTGTCTCTCTCGCCTCACCTCAAGGAAATCCGGGGCTCGGCTGGGCATGGGTCCTTGGGAGCCTGAGGCAGGAGGATTGAGAGTTCCAGCCTAACGTGGGCAATTTAGCAAGACCTGTCTCAAAAAAGTGCTGGGGGCTATAGCTCAGGGCTCTCTGGGCTCAGTGGGGCGAGGCGGGGTGGGCAGTGTGGTAAATCAACCACTCAATCTCCCTGTAAATTCTGTTCTAGGTCAGAGGCCTCTAGGAAACCTCTGCTGATCACCTAGCACAGAAGCAGCGTTTCTTCCACTAGGTGTGGAAAGAGCCTATTCAAAGGATATGTCATTTGAGTTCATTATGAGAAAAAAATACAAGTACTCTAGACAGAAAAATGAGGGCGAACATTCTAGGCTGAGAGAACAGCAGGGTGAAGACCGTGGTTAAACTCAGAACATTGTGCCTAAAATGTAAGGGTTTAGTGGCCAAGAGTGTCAGGTGGCCAGAGTGGCACCAGAAGTGGTCATCGTGGGCACAGAGCTAAGGAGGGAAACAAGCTGGGGATGTAGCTCTGTGATAATGCACTTACCTAGCATGTGCGAAGTCCAGGATCCCAGCCCAACACCAACAAACAAACAAAGGAATTGCAGTAGCTGGTGGCAGAGATTCTGAGGGCCTAAGCAGAACAGGAACAGATTTGAGAGGCACAGACAGGGAGACTAACAGGAAGTAGCCCACGGTATAGATGCTAACACAGACTTCACACGGAATAAGCACTCCATAAGCTTTAAGAAACAAGTTATTCAAACATTTTGAGACCCAGGCTGGGGACATAGCTCAGTGTGAAATGCTTGCCTGACATGTGCAAGGACCCAGCACGAGAAAAAAAAAAAAATCCAGGACTCTGGCATCTGGTCACACAGCAGACTCAGGCACCGCGATCACGGCAGCCCTTGGGACAGGTGTGGCCTGGAGTCCAGTCCCAGTGTCTGGGAAGCAGGTCCGTGAGAGATGGGAAAATCAGCCAGGGACTTGGAGTTGGGCAACCTGGAGAGCCATCTCAGACACAGCTAAGAATCTGAAAACACAAAGTGGAATCTGGGGTGGGGCTTTGGAAGCAGACTCTGCCAGCTGGATCCGCAGGAACAATAGGAGCTGAAGGGGCTCCCAAAATAAAGAACAGTGCTGGGCTGGGGATATATAGCTCAGCAGCACAGCACCAGCCTGCCTGCCTGGCAAGCGTGAGGTTGAGTTTGATCCTTGTACCCAAAAAACAAAATAGAAAGAAGGAAAGAAAAAAGGGCCGGAGTTTGACTCAGTGGCTTAAGTGCCTGCCTGGCCAGCACAAGGTTGTGAGTTCAATCCCCAGTGCCACAAAAAAAAAGAAAAAAAAAAAGTGCTTACCTTGGAGAAGTGGAGTATGGTTGATTTTTTTCTTTTTCTTATTTTAGGGCAGTACTGGAGATTGAATCCAGAGTCTTTACACTGAACTACATCCCCAGCACTTTTTATTATTTATTTATTTATTTGGTACCAGGATCAAATTCATGACCTTGTGCTTACCAAGCAAGCACTTGAACCGCTGAGCTAAATCCCTGGCCCTATTTTTTATTTATTTATTTTTTTGTGTGGCACTGGGGATTGAACTCACAACCTCATGCCTGCCAGACAGGTGCTTAAGCCACTGAGCCAAACTCCCAGCCCTAGTTTTTTGAGGCAGAGTCGCACTATGTAGCTCAGACTGGCCTTGCACTTGCGTAGTAGCCCAAGCCGGCCTCGAACTCACAACGCTCCTACCTCAGCCTCCCCAGTGCTGGGATTAAAGGCATGCGCCACCACGCCTGGCTTCCTATTTTTTATTTTGATACAGGCTTACTAAATCACTGTCATGCCAAGGTTGGGCCAGAACTTTCGATCTTCCTGCGTCAGCCTCCTGAGTAGCTAAGACTACAGACACATGCCTGGTTTACCTGCTTAAATTTTTAAACTATTTCCTCTTCCTACCATCCCAACAGCATCCTAATTTAGGCCTTAATTATTTCTAGTTTACACTATTACTGTAATGGCTTTAGCCTTTAAAGTGTTGTAAAGGGCAACAAATGTTGTCTTTTTCATGTAAAAAGTTCCAAAAAGAAACACATAAACAGGCCGGGAGTTTGGCTCAGTGATTTAATTGCCTGCCTGGCAGGAGCAAGGTTGTGAGTTGGATCCCCGGTGCCACAAAAAAAAAAAAAAAAAGGAAAGAAAAGAAACACATAAACATAGTTCAAAAAGAATCAAATAACTTTTACAAAAAACAGAACTCTAGCAATCACTGTGGCCCACATTTTTTTTCCCCAGTGTTGGGAGGTTAAACGTAGGACCATCCCCATCCCTTTAACACCATAATTCTTTTCTATTTTTGGTTCTGGAGATTAAACTCAGGGCTTTTGCCTTGAGCTACATTCCCAACCTTTGTTAAATTTAATTTAGTTTTGTGGTACAGACATTACAAGCTTGGGCTACCTGGCTAAGTTGTTGACTTTTCCAATGCAAGATGAGGATTTAAAAGTTGGGGGTTTTTTGTTTGTTTTGTTTTTTGGTACCAGGGATTGAACTCACGACCTCATACTTGCCAGGCAGGCACTTATGACACTGAGCTAAATCCCCAGCCCTAAAAGTTTTGTTAAATGAAATGAGGGGAGGCCAATGTGTTGCACAGACCTTTCCCACCAGGCCCTAACAGACCAGAGGAAACCAAAGTGGAGTCACTCGTGCTAAGTGCTACATAAACTGAAACTTTAAGGAAACAAATAGATCCCAAAATAGTCCAGCTTTTCTCAAAAACAGGAGATTCCAGTCAACCTGACTCAGAGTCATAAGGAAGTCCCTTCTGCTTTAACCTTACAAAAAGTAATCTGAAGTAACCTGTTAAGCAACCAGCTCTTTTCTATTGTTCTGTTTCCTTTCGAGCCCACTGTTCTGTTGCCCAATGGGAGCTCTCATTCCATTTTGCAAAACACAGGCTGCCCTGCTTCATAAATCATGAATAAAAGCCAATTAAAACTGTAATGTGTTGTAATTTTGGCTTTTTGTATCTCCCCTGCCTCTCCCCTCCCCCACTCCTTTTCATATTGGGGATTTAATCCAGGGCCTTCACACTGAGCTACATTCCAAACGTTTTATTTATTTATTTATTTTTTATGTAGAAACAAGATCTCGCTAAATCACTAAGATACCCAGGCTAGATCAAATTTGTGATCCCCCTGCCTCAGTCTCCCAAGTGCTGGGATTACAGAGGTGCACTGCCATACCCAGCTGGTATCTCATATCCCTCCACAAATACCACACACAAATGTATCCCCCAAGTAGTTATACTGTGATTATATTGTGATCGGTGAAATCAGTATGCAGCATGTACTTAGGATTATTCACAGGTGATCCACATTGTGAAAACTGATCATATTCCTTTCTGTTTTCTCTGAACTGCTTCAGTCTGTTATTTTTCTTTTGTATACTTGTCACTGCTCTATCTCCAGACTGACAGATTGATAAATCTCCTGTCAGTGTGTAAAACACATCAGGTGGTCAGTGTCCTTCTAGTTCACCTTCCTGTCTCCCTCCTGTCCATTGCATCCTGTCCACTAACTGGGTCCCTGGAGCCTCAGAATAGAGCCAAACCATTACCTTCCTGACCTCCAAGGTCTGTCCTGTCTTTCTACTACTTTTTCTTTAGCAAAGCCAGTTACTTAGATTTTTGTTTTGTTGTTTTTTGAGGGTGGTCTCCTTATGTACTTCAGGTTGGCCTTGAATTCCCTACTAGGATGTATTCCAGGCTGACCTCAAACTCATGGCTGTCCTCCTGCTTCAGCTTCCCAAATGCTAGGACTCCAGGTGTGAACCACCATACCTGGCTAGGTTTGTTTTTGTTTTTCTGGTACCGAGAATTGAACTCAGGACCTTGTGCTTGTCAGGCAGTTGTTTATGCCACTAAGCTATATCCCCAACCCCTTACTTCCCACTAAAAGGATCTAGGGCTAATTAAGAAAATGACTGGGTCTGGCAAAGTCCCAAGAGTTAGTTTGGAACATCTTGTTGTACCCAAAAGTAAGAAATTGCTTAATGAATAAGGGCGAAATGTCCAAAGGTACAAGAGCCAGTACAAAGAATGCTAACTGACCAAATGTGGAACAATTTGGACATTAAAAACAATGGCTGGAGCCGGGCGTGGTGGCGCACGCCTTTAATCCTAGCACTCAGGAGGCTGAGGTAGGTGGAGCGTTGTGAGTTCGAGGCTGGCTTGGGCTACAATGCGAGCGCAAGGCTGGCCTGAGCTACATAGTGCGACCCTGCCTCAAAAAAACCAGGGCTGGGAGTTTGGCTCAGTGGCTTAAGCGCCTGCCCTGGCAGGTGTGAGGTTGTAAATTCAATCCCTGGTGCCGCAAAAGGGAAAAAAAAAAAAAAAAAAAAAACAATGGCTGGGTACGGTAACACAAGTGTGTAATCCCAGCATGCAGGAGGCCAGTCTGGGCTCTGCACGTAGTGAGCACCTAGGTACCTGGACTACAAATCAAGATTAAGGTCCTCACTGGGCGTGGTGTCGCATGCCTTTAATCCCAGCACTCAGGAGGCTGAGGCAGGAGGATTGTTGTGAGTTCACGGCCAGCCTGAACTACAGTGAGACCCTGTCTCAAAAAATAGGGCCAGGGATTTAGCTCAGTGGCCTAAGCACCTGCCTGGCAGGCACGAGGTTGAGTTTGATCCCCAGCACCAAAAAAAAAAAAATCAATTACGTAAGTCAGGTATGGTGGTTCATGCCTGTAGTAACCTCAGCGTTCTGGGAGGCTGGGCAGGATGACCATAAGTGCAAGGCCAGCAAGACCTTGCCTCAAAAAAATTTAAAAAATGGGCCAGGGATTTAGCTCAGTGGGACCAAAAAAAATAAAATAAAAAATAAAAAAATCCAAAAAATAGCCGGGCATGGTGGCACACACCTGTAATCCTGGCACTTGGGAGGCAGGAGGATTGCTATGAGTTTGAGGCTAGCCTGGATTATACAGAGAGTTCAGAGCCAGCCTGAACTACAAAGCAAGACCCTGTCTCAAAAAACTAAAAAATAAGTATCTAAAAAATAAAAATAATTCAAATGTAGGGCTAGGGATGTAGCTCAGTGGTAGAGCACTTGAGTTCAATCCCTAGCACCACCAGAAAAAAAAAATTCAAATATGCATAAATATGGGACCTACCAGTACCCAGAGGAAATCTATAAGGAGGGGCTATCTCATGGTCATTCCTTGGCCTTCCCTCTTCTCATCCTCCTAACCCCTATCTTATCAAGATTCTAGGGTGGTGGTGGAAGTTGCTGGCCTGTATTTCATAGAAGAGTTTCAGGGAAGTGGTGTGGAAGTGAAAGTGAAATAAACAGAAGGGTTTCTGTTAAATCTTCCTCATCATCCTACATGGTTGTCTGGGGCTCCAGCACTTACCATGCTATTTTCTATCTAGTTCTATTGGCCCCTGTCTTGGTTACTTTTCACTCATTGCTGAGAGAAAATACCTGACACCCTAAATTAGGAAAGGAAAGGTTTATTTAGCTTACAGTTTTTGGAGGCTTCAGTCCATAATCAGCTGGCTCCAAGGCAGAGTGGCATGGCACTGGGGCAACACTTCAAGGCAGCAACCAGCAAAAGCAGCCAGAGCCGAAAAGGGGGTAAGAGCAAGCCTCCTGATCTCCCTTATATTGTACACAGGCCACCCCCTCCTTCCAGGGTGGGTATAGCTTCACAAATCTCCTTGCCTTCCTTTGCACAGGATGAGGATATTTACAAAGTAAGAACCCTGGCTCCCTGCTGAGTCTCTCAGTTAAACTTCTGACCTTCTCAGTTTGACACAATGAACAGGTAACTGCTTGTGCTCTACACCCCAGTATGTAGAGCTGCTGAGTTACCTAATTAAGTTTCTAGACTTCTCAAGTTGACACAATGTATAAACCATAACAGCCCCCAATGGGTGGGATTTTTCCCCCCAGCCCAGTATTGCAGATTGAACCCAGGCCCTTGCACTGATCTACATTCCCAGTCCTTTTTTAATGATTTGGAGACAGCTAAAGCACTAAATTGCCTGGGCAAGGCTCAAATCCTCCTGCCTCAGCCTCCTGCCCGACTGTGTGCACCACCATGCTTGGCTCTGATGACTGGAATATCTGACCTCTGTGTCCCCAGTCCTAGCATCTGGTCACAAAGTCACTATCCATACCCCAAGTGCTAACTTCCCTTGTTATTTTTCTCTCTCCCTTACCTTTTATGATGCTTGATTTCAATGTTATTCATAAATTCTATTTGGCCCTTTGTCAAATCTGCCTGGTTGTTTTTATGATTTCTTATTAAATTTGCTTCCGGTACTCAGGACTGAACCCAGGGCCTTTCCACTAAGCTTACTCCTTTTATTATTATTATTGTTATTATTATTTTGGTGGGGTTTTTGTTGTTGTTGTTGGCTTGTTGGCTTTTTGAGACAGGGTCTTTGAGACAGGCTGACCTTGAATTCCTGGCGATTTGCCTCCCTCCACCTCCTGAATGCTGCGGTGACAGGCTTGGGCTATCACACCCAGCTCATTATTTTTTGAGACAGGATCTTGCTAAATTGCCCAAGTTGGGCTCGAACTTGTGATCCTCCTGACTCAGCTTCCCAGAGTGCTGGGTTACAGGTGTGTACCACCAAGCCTAGCTCATTATAAACACCTTTGTTTAACCACCTGTGGCTGGGCATAGACTGGTCTCCAACTTGAGAGAATCCTCCTGTATAGGCCTCCCCAAGCCTGGGATTATAGGTATGTGCCACCATGCCCAGCTTCCTGTCTCAAAATTTAAAAACGGCTGGGAACATAGCTCCTCCAGTAGTACGGCACTTAGCCAGGAGCCTAAATTCATGCCTATAATTCTAGCACTTGAGAGGCCGAGGCAGGAGGATTGCTGAGTTCAAGGCCAGACTGGACTACATAGTGAGACCATTTCAAAAAAAAAGCAGCAGAGTACTTGCCTGGCACCCATTAAGAGCTAGGTTTCATTCCCAGTCCTGAAAAAAATAATTTTATTTGATGTACCACTCATTTGATAATTGAGTAGTATGTTAAATTCTTTTATCGTACTGTTGTTTATAGTTTGTTTTTGTTTTGTTTTTTTTTTTTCTGGTACAGGGGGTCAAACTTACAACCTTGCACCTTCCAGGCAGGCACTTAGGCCACTGAGCTAAATCCCTGGCCCTACTTTTTGAGACAGGGTCTCACTGCAGTTCACGCTGGCCTTGAACTCACTTTGTAACCCAGACTGGTCTTGAACCACAACGATCCTCCTGCCTCAGCCTCCCAAATACTGGGGTTACAGGCGTGAGCCACTGTACCTTGCATGTTATGTAAGAAAAAAACAAACTAGGGATGATGTAACAGGTAGTGGAACTTCCGTTCTAGTCTCATCATACCTGAAGCCGCCATGTGTTGCTTCAGAGTATACCAAAATGAAACTTCAAGCATACAGAATGCTGGCTTCTTTCCAACCATGACTTTTGTTTTCCTTTAGAATCAAGAAAAAGAACTCAAGCCGGGTGTGGTGGTGCACGCCTTTAATCCCAGCACTCAGGAGGCTGAGGTAGGAGAAGCGTTGTGAGTTTGAGGCCGGCTTGGGCTACAATGCGAGCACAAGGCCGGCCTGAGGTACATAGTGCGACCCTGCCTCAAAAAACCAGGGCTGGGAGATTGGCTCAGTGGCTTAAGTGCCTGTCTGACAGGCACAAGGTTGTGAGTTTGATCCCCAGTGCCGCCAAAAAAAAAAAAAAAAAAAAAAAACTCAACAGAGATTTGTGGTTGCCCAAGCCTGAGGGCAGGGAAAAATGGAGAATGCCTGCTTACTACAACCTTTTTTTTTTGTGGCACCGGGACTGAACTCACCACCTCACACTTGTCAGACAGGCGCTTAAGTCACTGAGCCAAACTCCCAGCCCGGGTTTTTTGAGGCAGGGTCGCACTGTGTAGCTCAGGCAAGCCTTGCGCTCACGTTGTAGCCCAAGCTGGCCTCAACTCACAATGCTCCACCTACCTCAGTCGCCTGAGTGCTGGGATCAAAGGTGTGCGCCACCACGCCCGACTACTACAACCTTTTGCTGTTGTTTTGTTCTGCAATTCTAGGGACACTAATATCAAGGTACATCCTCAGCACTTTTACTTAAAACTTTGAGATAGGAAGCTGGGCACAGTGCTGAATGCCTATAATCCCAGCACTTGGGAGGCTGAGGCAGCAGGATTGCTGTGAGTTAAGGCCTCCCTAGGCTACATAGTGAGTTCAAGACCAGCCTGTACTACAAAGAGAGGCCCTGACGAAAAAATTATTCGAGATAGGGTCTCATTAAGTCTCCCAGGCAAGACTTAAATGTGGTGATCCTCCCACCTGTTTTCTAAATAGCTGGGATTATGGATATGGGCCATCATGCCAGGCTTGTACAAGGTTTTTGTCTGGTGTAATGACAAAGTTCAGAGCTATATAGTGGTGATGACTACATCATCATGAATATACTCAACTATACACTTCAGTTTAAAATGAAGCTGGGTGCAGTGGCCCATGCCTGTAATCCCAGCACTGGGGAGCCTGAGGCACAAGGGTTGCAATGAATTTAAGGCCAGCCTGGGCTACACAGTGAGTTCAAAGCCAGCCTGGGTTACATGGAGAACCTGTCTCAAAAACCTGAAAGTTTTAAATGGATATCTTACATGTATTTTACCACAATTTCAAAAAGTAAAATAACTCATGAGTCTGTCCTAAGCACTCAATGCACTCAGTGAGTGAAGTAGGACTCAAAGGAGCCGCCAACCCCAAGGGAGTCTCCAAGCCTTGGTGTGCAGAGCGCTCTGCAGCAGACAGCACAGGCACTTGGCCACCCAGCCCCACCCCGCAGCCCCCAAGAATGAAGAACTCAGATATCAACAGGACATATTTCAAATAGTTTAATTTTAAAAATACTCTATTCAGTGCTAAAATAAGTCTTCACTTGCTGTTGCCCATTTCCATTTTCTTAAACTTCTTTTAAACAAAAAATAAAATCACAAAGTTCAATTAAACATGCAGATTTCAAAAGAAAAAGGAACTTTCTAGAAAGTCTGAGCTGAGGAGTACTGTGGAAGGTGGGTACTGTTGTCAGAACCTCGATCCTTGCTGGGGTGGGTGGGTGGCAGGAGGCAGGGGACACTGGAATGAAACGTATAGGTGAAGACAGGAAGCTGCATGTGTGCGTATGCGAGGGGCCAGGACAGTTACGGGGACAGGGCTGTCAGCAGCGGGAGCACCCAGGAAAGGCAGCACCTCCAGAGGACCGGGAAGAAGGGCCAGGATGGCAAGAAACCTACAGGGACTTTGTGGCCATGTGCAAGAAGGGCCTTTCCTTCCCAGGGGAGAAGCCTCCCCTAGTCCACCCACGTCTCCACCCAGTCCTCCAAAGGAGACCCCAGGGCCCAAGCCCGGCAGAAGTCCCACAATCTACAGTCTTCAATCAAATTCAAGTAACCTAGGCACTCTCTTCCCCAGAGGTGCCCTCCACATCTCTTTCTCCTGAAGAAGTGCCAGTAGCTCCACCCAGAGTTTCTGGAGCAGAGAATGCTACCGGGAGGTGACAGACGAACCCTGGAATGGTAGAGGCTCCAGCCTGCTCGGGTGCAAAAGAACATAAGCACTCTTCTTCCCAGGAACAAGCTGACACAGGTGCCAGGGACAGGACGATGACGCTACAACCCTAGGTCCTACACCGGCCTTCCAGCCTGGAGGGCTCCCATGTGCAGGCTCTGGATCCTGGTGCTACCCTAACCCCAGTGACACCGCATGGCCAGAGCCAGAATGCAATAAATAGAGACAGGGCCAGGAGGAACGTGCTGGGCAGTGCTAGCTCTCGGAGGCTGTCTGTGGCACGGCAGGCTGGTCCACACAGAAGCGCTTCAGAGGCGGGGCACCGGAGTCCTCCTCCTCCTCAGCCATCTAGAGGGAGCAGAGCTGGAAGTGGTGGGGCCTGTGGCGACAGACCTTCACACCCACACAGTGACATCCTGGAGTTTGCCCTCTGCCTCCTCGCAGACACCCACTTCCCTCCCAAGACCTGGAGATGCAGTATGCCTAGCCAGAGCACACTTGATGCTGTCCACGCGACCTCACGACAAAACTGTCCTTGCCCTGGAAACAGGAAAGGCCAAGGGGCCTTCTTACCTGGGTCTCCAGTGGGACTGGTTCTTCCTTTGTAAGGGTGGGAGGTTCGTCAGCGACTTCTGAGGCAGGCAGGGAAGGCTCTGAAAAAGCAAGGTCAGCCCAAGTGCAGGCCTCACAGAGGCAGGAGACCCCGAGTGTCGGCCTCACCCCGGGCACTGTCCCACAAGTCACAGGGAGGTGAATTTGTGAAGAAGGAGGAACAGTGGCCTAGTGGGGTCAGGACTCTGGTGAGGTACTGCAGTCACTAATAGCAGGTGGTAGACAGGGAGAATACAGCTAAGTTAGAAGGCCACCATCCAGGCCAGGCTGGGCGCCAGCCCGTTCTCCCAGCTGTCTAACCCAAGCATCCCAATCGTAACTCCTGTCCCACTGTTAGGAGAGGGTTGCTACAAGAATTAAATAATACACAGAAGGACCAAACAGTGAATGGAAAATAGTGAGTACACAGCAAATATAAGCTGCACTTGGGATTACCCACAGAGAAACCAGTTCTATTTTGCAGTTTGTTGTTAACAGGTCATGCGCTACGAGAAGCTACCAAGGGCCAAAGATACATACACATCTGTAATACCAAGAAATCCCAGGATATAATGCAGAGTATGAACTCTGGTATTAGAAGGACTTAAGATGACATCTGATTCCATAAGTTTTAGACTGCATCTCACTATCTAGTCCTGGTCAACTCTGAACTCACTATGTAACCCAGCATGGCCTCAAATTTGGGATCCTCCTGTTTCAGTCTCCCAGGGACTAGCATTAAAGAGAAAAATCAGGCCAGAGGCAAGGCCCCTCCGTGATGCTGTTCTGGGTCACCCACAACTCACCCTCAAGGATCTCCTGGCCCAGAGTGGGGGGCTGGGAGTCATCAGTGCGGAAGTCAGAGGTGTGTGCAGGGCTCAAAGACTCGCTCTGCTCGGGGCTGGGGCTCGAGTTGGTACTGCTGTCCACCTTGAGCTGATAGACATCAGACACGGAACTCTGGTTGCTGTTTTCATCTGAAAACCAAACACAGCAAGGGTACCAGCTGGGGCAGGCACGTTCAAGAGAAACTCAGCCTAGAGCTGGGTAGCTAGTGTCTCCACAGGCAGTCCTGGGCACCATGTCACTGTTCCAGACCCTTCCTGAAAAGGGGGACTTTCAGGGGGTTTCTGTGCACTGCCAAATGTCTGCAGAGTCTAAGGGGATTAATTAAGCACTTTCTATTGGACCACACATATTCTAAGCACCAATGCACCAAAACTTTCAGATTTTGGAAGGTTTGGGTTATGCTTATTTAATTGCTTCTTCACTAACACCTATTAGAACTTGGGTTTGGTCTTTCCTCACTGCCCAGTGGAAGGAGGGGCAGAGCTGCGGACATACTCAGTACTTTACATCTTTCTCACATCACCCAGGAAATACCAGCATTAGCCTGGCACTCTTGGGTACCTGAAGGAGGCTGGTGTCTGAAGGTGGTCAGCTCACACCTTTGGTTGCCCCATTCCCCACAGATGAGGGACTACCACCACCTGGGCCCTCTCTCTGAAAACTCAAAGTCATCATCTAAATTTAAAACGACCACAGCTCTGTCCCCTCCCTGCCCTCCAGGTGCTGGTCACCAAATCGATGTCTCCTGCTCTAAGTTCAGTTGCACCTGCTCTGGCCTCTCCTGCTGCCTTAGTTCAGGCCTCATTGTCTTTTTACTTTCTTTTTTTTTTTTTTTTTTTTGCGGCACCGGGGATTGAACTCACAGCCTCGCTCCTGCCAGACAGGCACTTAAGCTGCTGAGCCGAACTCCCGGCCCTGGTTTTTTGAGGCAGGGTCGCACTATGTAGCTCAGGCCGGCCTTACGCTCACGTTGTGGCCCAAGCCGGCCTCGAACTCACAACGCTCCGCCTACCTCAGCCTCCCGAGTGCTGGGATTAAAGGTGTGTGCCACCACGCCCGGCTTACTTTCTTTTTCTTTTTGGTGGTACTGGGGATTGAACTCAGGGCCCTGTGCATGCTAGGCAAGTGCTCCACCACTGAGCTACATCCCCAGTCCCAAGGGGACTCACTATCTCTTGCATGTGCCTCTGTGATAGCCACTAAGTGCCCTGCCCTCACACCACTGCCAGACTGATTGATCCAAACCCTTGCATGGTCCCTGCCACCTACAGGATGCCTCTTAGGGTGCACTGAAGATGGCCCAACCACCACATGCAAATCCAGCTGATTTCTGGCCTTAATGACTGCTGTTCTACCACATGCAGCCGGGGCTCCAGCAAACTCCACGCTAACCCAAGGGCTCTTCATGTACAGTCCTCTGTGCTGCTATGACTTCCTAGCCCAGGCTCCCTGGAAAGCCCTCCACCTGTGGTGCGGCAGTCTTGCTCCCTGACTCATGTGGAGAAGAGCCCGCACTCTCTGTGATGCCCCTCTTGGGCCCTGTGCACCCTGCACTCACTGCTGCACACACCTGTGTGGCATGCTCTCTGATGCCCACAGGTAACACACAGCACCTGGCACACAGCAGGAGCTCATTAACTATTTCCTGAATGAAGAGGAGACGGGCATCAGACTGAGGAAATGTGGTATTGTAAGCTTTCCAGAGACTCATGATCATTAACCCCCACTGAGCAAGAGAACCGTCTCCTGTATTTTCCTTCCTGTATGCCACTGACCTTGGTGGGGTGGAGGTGGGGGTGGGGGTGGCTGCTGTATGCTGGGCTGTCTCCAAGTCTCGTTCCAAACAGAAGACTGAAAGGCCACTGTAGTCTTCACTCCTACGAAGACCTCCATCCTCCACACTAAAGTGGATTTTATTATAAAAAGACTAAGACCCTGTCACTTGTGAGCTGTGGTACTCTTCTGTGAGCATCAATTTCCTAAATGGGGATGACAGTAACTACCTGGTTTGTATAAAGCCTGATGGATAAAAATGAGCAATGAAAATGAAGTGCTTCATAAACAATGACTGCCATGTAGCTGAAAAGGGCACTAAAAGGTGGCACTGTGGCAGGGCTGGTTAGGAGGCAGAGCCTTGCTCTGGGTAGCCTACCTTAAGATGTAACTATACCAACTAAAGAAAAGCAAGCTTCTGTTCCAGAACATCAGGCCCCCAAACAGGGTCTGCAACGTATGAGTTATGTAACTTTACACATCACTCAAGTTTTCTACAATGGAAAATGAGGCTATTGCCATCTACTTTGCAGAGTTACTGTGAGATGTAAATAGAGAGACTGGTGTGAAGTGCCTAGCAAAATATCAGCGGAACCATAGGCAAGGAGATGGTACGCAAACTATTTTTATCCTTGGGAGATCATCTAAGTTTCCTTTTTCCTGCAAGGAAGACATACAGATGCAACTCACCCTGAAATTCAAGAAGGAGAGAGGAATTGGCTGAGGCATCAGAGGGAAAGCCATTAGGTTCCCGGGCTGCTGAACTGTTCGATTTTGACTTTTCTTTCTAGAAAAGGAAAACAAGAGGAATATGACAGAGCCAAGCAGGAGACCCACAAAGAGGGAAAAAGGTTCTCTGCTATGTGAGAACCCACAAAGGTGGGGGGAGTAGGAGTAAACAGGAAGGAGGAGAGAAGCTGAAATTCCAGGGAGCCAAGGATAACAAAATCCTGGCCCAAGTGCTTCTTAAACTTCAGCATCTGCGTAACACAAAGCCTTTTAGGGCGAATAAGCGAATCAAAAGTGAGCAGCAAGTGCTTTTGCCTCTCCTGGAGTTCCCTGTGGCTCCCCTCCACTCTGATCACAGGCTCTGCACAGCCCTTCCCAGTGTGGATGGGCAAGAAACACAACACTCATCTGAGAAGATCTTATCTCAACAGCTAGCAGAAGAGAAAAACAGACCACTAGTGGGACCAAAGGGGTCCCTATATCTATCATGCATGCAGCCCAGGACAAAAGGACCCCTCACTAGTTTCACTGCTGAAGGGTCATCCCATGCATTCTAAATGATCACTGCATGTTTGCCTGTGCCTCTAACATTTCCATCAAGCAGGATGTAGCTCATATGCACAGGGGAACCACAGGTAAGTGGCAGTTTGCAACCAGCAGCAAGCCAGGGTGAAAGAAATAATCAGTCTAAGCTTTTGCAAATGACAGTATTTCAAAAGCCAAATGTATAAATCTAGGTCACCTCCAATTTACAATTCATACCTTTTATACATGTTATTAGAGATATACTAGTAGCACAACTTTTTTTCTTTTTTGGCGGTACTTGGGATCAAACTTGCAACCTTGTGCCTGCCAGGCAGGCACTTCAGCCACTGAGCCAGACTCGTGGTCCTATTTTTTTTTTTTTTTTTTTTTTTTTGCGGCACCGGGTATCAAACTTACAACCTCACACCTGCCAGACAGGTGCTTAAGCCATTGAGCGAAACTCCCGGCCCTAGTTTTTTGAGGCAGGGTTGCACTATGTAGCTCAGGGCAGCCTTGTGCTCGAGTTGTAGCCCAAGCTGGCCTCAAACTCACAATGCTCCTCCTACCTTAGCCTCCCGAGTGCTGGGATTAAAGGCATGCGCCACCATGCCCGGCTTGGTCCTATTTTTTTTGACACAGGGTCGCACTATGTAGTTCAGGCCAGCCTTGCTCACATTGTAGCCCAAAATGGCCTCGAACTCACAACGCTCCACCTACCTCAGCCTCCCGAGTGCTGGGATCAAAGGTGTGCACCACCACGCCCGGCTTGATCTCTTACTTTAATAGTTATGTTTTTGTTTTGTTTTTTGAGATAGGGTCTCACTATGTAGTTCAGACTGGCCTTGAACTCACTATGTAGCCTTGGCTGGTCTCGAACTTGCAGTGATCCTCCTGCCTCAGTCTTCCGAATGCTGGGATTGCAGGTGTGTGCCACCACACTTAGCCTACTCTAGTGATTATGTGTCCACCTAAACAATATTAACTATACAAAATTCTGAAAATATAGAAAAAAAGAAAATCACCTGCAGAGACAACCTGCACATATTTATACGAAAAAAGATTACTGTATGTATTATACTTCACTTGTCCTTCCTCCCTCACCATATAAACATTTCTCTATTTCACTGAATAACCTTCTACAAATGGGGTAGAGGCAATACTAGGGTTTGAACCCAGGGACTTTGCACTGAGCCGTATACTGAAGTGCTTGGCTCTATGGCAGCTTTTGTAAGTGTTAAAAAGTTTTACACAATTGGGTATGCACTAACTTTATGAATTCCTTCTAATCTTTAGTTTGCTGGAAATTTTTATTTTTTTTATTTTTTTTATTTATTTATTTTTTTTTTTTGTGGCACCGGGGTTTGAACTCACAACCTCGCGCCTGTCAGATAGGCGCTTAAGTCACTGAGCCAAACTCCCGACCCTGGTTTTTTGAGGCAGGGTTGCGCTGTATAGCTCAGACCGGCCTTGTGCCCACGTTGCAGCCCAAGTCGGCCTCAAACTCACAACGCTCCTCCTACCTCAGCCTCCCGAGTGCTGGGATTAAAGGTGTGGTGGCTGGAAATTTTTAAATATTACAAGCAGTACTGCAATACCCAACATTGCAGTGGTACCATTAACACATCATGATTATCTCCCAAGGATAAAGTCCTTACCCTCCCTGAATCAAATTTGTGCAGATGGACTGTCCCATTAGCAGCTGTCCCATTCCCTGATCTCTTTCACAGTTTTTTTCCTTGACCAATTTGATCATCGCCCTTTCCATCTTTCCTACTGCCAGGAAGGGAGATCCCTGGTGAACCCCAGCCCCCAGACCACAGTCAGCACAAACACTGGAAGAAAGCTTGCTACCCCTTTAAATGACCAGAAGAGAGAAACTTAGACAAAGAACCAGGCAAAACTACAATGTCATCCTACCTCACCCCTTGGGTGACCTAGAACAAACTTTGCTTACTATAATACTGAATTCTCCACCCACTGTGTGAACATGCAACATGCAAAGCAGCAGCACATTAGATGGGGTATGCTCAAGAATCTGCCCTACCCCAATGTGGGATGCTGAGTGCTCCCTGGCAAGCGCCCCAGCTTTGTCTGCAGGGGACAGTGACTTGGGGATTATTCCCAGTGCACTCCTGAATTGCTGCAAGCTGGCTGCATTCACAGGCTCTGCACTCACCTGGAGGGAAGCCCAGAGTGGCTGAGTCTTGGTGAGGATGGGGGAGGTCCTGCCCCACATTACACAACCACCTGCAAGATCCTGCTGCCTGACCTGGGCCCTCAGGGGCAAGATGTGAGCACCACTGTAGCAAGAACTGTTGGGGAGCAAAGGGCACACTGGAGCCCCTGAACATTTACCCAGGAACTGCTGGGTGCTGGGACACCTGGGAATGGCTGCCTCCAAAAAAAGGCAGCTCCAGAGGAAGGTGCTGGGGGCCCTAGGGCAGGAGAAGATGGCAGAGGGCAAACAGGGAAGGCTGAGTCCTGGCACAGCCTAAATTCACCTAAAGGGAAGTCAGGGCTCAGCGTCACAGATTAGCAGCCAGAGCAGCCAATGATGAGGATGGGAACATAGAAGGTACCCCTGACACTGGGCAGCTCCAGCACCATGATGTCCACAGAAGAAAATACTGATGCATGGGAGGATGGAAGCCTAACATGATGAGTCTCCTTGGAAAGGCAAGCTGATACTGAGGCAGTATGGCATGAAAAATATAATTGTCCAGAATTAAAATCAAAATCAAGTAATGAGTTTAGTAGAAATAGATATAACTGAAAAAAAAAAAGAGATTTATGAGTGAAAATTGCATCAATAAGCTTAGAATGGCTGGGAATGGTGGTGCATGCCTGTAATCCCAGCAATCAGGAGCCTGAGGCAGGGGGACCACTGTGAGCTCAAGGCAAGCCTAGTCTATACAGTGAGTTCAAAGCTAGCCTGAACTGTATGGTAAGACCCTATGTCAAAAAAAAAAAAAGTACCAATTATTAAAATTATAGGAATAAGCCAGGTGTGGTGGCGCATGCCTTTAATCCCAGCACTTGGGAAGCTGAGGCAGGAGGACTGTAGCGAGTTCGAGACCAGCCTGGGCTACAAAGAGAGTTCAAGGCCAGCCTGAACTGCATAGTGAGACCATGTCTCAAAAAATAGGGCCGGAAGCCGGGCGTGGTGGCGCACGCCTTTAATCCCAGCACTCGGGAGGCTGAGGTAGGCGGAGCGTTGTCAGTTCGAGGCCGGCTTGGGCTACAACGCGAGCACAAGGCCGACCTGAGCTACATAGTGCGACCCTGCCTCAAAAAACCAGGGCCGGGAGTTTGGCTCAGTGCCTTAAGCGTCTGCCCTGGCAGGCGCGAGGTTGTGAGTTCAATCCCTGGTGCCGCAAAAAAAAAAAAAAAAAAAAAAAAATAGGGCCAGGGACTTAGCTCAGTGGCCTAAATGCCTGCCTGGCAGGCACAAGGTTGTGAGTTCAATTCCCGGTTTTTTAAAAAAAAAATTGTCGGCATAAAATTGAACATTTTGAACCGGGTGTGGTGGCGCATGCCTTTAATCCCAGTACTTAGGATGCTGAGGTAGGAGGAGCATTGTGAGTTCGAGGCTAGCTTGGGCTACAACATGAGCGCAAGGCCAGCCTGAGCTACATAGTGCGATCCTACCTCAAAAAACTAGGGTTGGGAGTTTGGCTCAGCAGCTTAAACGCCTGTCTGGCAGGCACGAGGATGTGAGTTCAATCCCCGGTGCCGCAAAAAATAAATAAATAAATACATAATAAAATAAAATAAAATTGAACATTTCAGTTACTTGGAGCATTACACACAGAGAGAATTTCTACAAGCTAGATGAAAAAGACTACCTGACCAAACAGAAAAATAGACAAAGACTTTATTTATTTTTTGTCCGGCACCGGGGTTGAACTCACAACCTCGCGCCTGTCAGACAGGCACTTAAGACACTGAGCCAAGCTCCCGGCCCTGATTTTTTGAGGCAGGGTCACACTGTGTAGCTCAGGCTGGCCTTGCGCTTGCGTTGTAGCCCAAGCCAGCCTCGACCTACAACGCTTCTTCTACCTCAGTAGACAAAGACTTTAAACAGGCACTTCCTACAAAAGTTAATGCAAAAAGACTTACCACTGACTAGGTACTCAGCCTCATTATCAATGACATAGTAAGCCATCAAATGAAAACCATAAGGAGCTACCTTTATGCCTAAATCTAATGGTGCCATGAACTGATGAGGGTTTAGAGCAATGAAGAACTCTCATATTTCTGGTAGGAATATAAATATGTATAACCACTCTGGAAAAGAAGTCAGCACTAGAGAAACAGGTGAAAGCACACGTAGCCTAAGGCCCGACAACCCTACTCCTGGGACCGCATTCCACAGAAAATGCACAACATGCTGACCTGGACACTGAAAAAAAATATTTATTGCATCACTGTTCCCCTCACCCCAAAGCAAGCCCAAGCCAAATACCCATCTACAGGAGAATCAAAAGGATGATGACACATTGCTGGGAGTTTGGCTCAGTGGCTTACGCACCTGCCCTGGCAGGTGCGAGGTTGTGAGTTCAATCTCCGGTGCCACAAAAATAAATAAATAAATAAAAGGATGATGACACAGTCAGATAATGACACACCACACAGATATAGGTGCGGGGAACACATTTTTGAGCCTGCTTAAATCTGTACTTTTCAGGATTACAATCCTCATTAGCCCCAGATACCATTTTGTCTTAATTAAAAAAAAAAAAAATATATATATACACACACACATATGTGTGTGTGTGTGTGTGTAGATATAGATATAGATATAGATGGGGGGGGGCATGGTAGTACATGCCTGTAATTGTAGGTACTCAGGAGGCTGAGGCTGGAGGATCACAAACAATGCCAGTCTAAGCAACTTACTGAGGTCCTATCTCCAAAAAAAAAGATTTTGGATACAGAGCACTGCTAGAATGTGCCTGTATTCATCCCTAATACTGCAAAACAAAATAAAAATAAATAGAACGAAAAACCTGGAAGTGATTAGTCTCCTACTGAAAAGGCTGAGGCAGAAAGATGGTATAAGCCCAACAGTACAGGGTCAAAACAGCAAGACCTTGTTTCAAAGGAAAGGAAGGAAAGTGAAGAAAATGAAGAAATAGCTTAAAACATGGATTAATTTTTATTAATATAATGCTGGGTCCAAAAAAAACCTACAAAAATATGCTGCTTATATAAAGTCAAAAATAGACAGGCTGGGCATGGTAGTGCATACCTGTAATCCCAGCACTTGGGAGGCTAAGGCAGGAGGATTGTGGCAAGCTCAAGGCCAGCCTAGGCTACATAGTGAACTCAAGGCTAACCTGAACTACACAGCGAGACCCTGTCTCAAAACAAAACAAGTTAAAAATGTTTGTAAGTGACTGGAGAAGAGATAAGAAAAGCAGAAGGATAGTGATTACCTCTAGAAGCAAGGGAAAAGCCTGTCCAGAAGAGTGACACAGAGGTTTCTGAAGAGTTGGCAATTTTTTGTTGTTGTTGTTGGAGGCAGGATCTCACTATGTAGCCCACGCTGTCCTTGAATTCACAGTGAGTCTCCTGCCTCAGCCCTGAACACTGGGATCATAGGTGCTGGCAGCAATATCCTTTTATCCCCTCCCCCACTCCCATACTGGAGATCAAATCCAGGGGGCCACTCTACCACTGAACTATATCCCTAGGCTTTTAAAACATTTTATTTTGAGAAAAGGGCTCATGAAATTGCTCAGCATGACCAAAAACTTGTGACCCTCCTGTTTCAGCTTCCCTAGTGGCTGGGGTTACAGGAGTGCCACTGCACCAGCCTATATTTTTTGACCTTCATGGTTGGTAGTAAGGATATTAGCTTTGTACATATTATACCGTGTAATTCTGTTTTATATGCTTTCCTATGTTTTAGATTCAAAATTTAAAACAACAACTAGGAAAAAAAAAGTTGGAGACCATAGAAGTATTTGTCACCCAGGGACTGTGCAGCCAACCATGGCCTCTGCAAATAAGAGAACACAATGCCAGGTCCACAGAACAACTCTAGTCATGCTTATGGGTGCATGAAGAGTGCCCAAAATCAAGGTTGAACAAAATACAAAAAATAGGTTATAATAAAACATATATGTTTCATATATAATACACATATGTATGAAACAATACTAAATATTTTTTAACAATACACAGGTATTAGACAGGCATGGTAGTACATCCCCTGTAATAACAGTATCCTGGGAGGCTGAGGCAGGAGGATCAAAAGCTTGACTAAAGCCTGGGCAATTTAGTGAGACTGTCTCAAAAAGGGTCTGTGTCAGTCGGGGGTGCAGCTCAGTGGTAGGGCGCTGGCCTCGCACACATGAGGCAGTGGGTTCAGGGGGCACTGCTGTGTGCCAAGACGCTACACAGACAACTGCCAGGCGGAAAACACACCTGGACTGTTGTTTGTCCAGTTCTGGGAAAGCAAAATGGGCTAAGGGAAGGCAGCAAGTGGGACAAACTAAAGAGAAGCTTGCGTGGAACAATGACATAGGACACCCTCAAGTATTTTCAGCTCTGATCTGGAGAAATAAATCTCTTCATTATTAAGAGGTAATCAAAAAAAGAGAGAGAAAGAGAAACAGAAACAGAGAGGGGGAACAATACCTTTTCGTTGTCTGGATTTTCTTCCACACTTACCTCCTTGCTGTCTGTCACAGGAACCCACTTAAATATCCTAAGTGATGTGTCACCCACAGTCACCCACTTTTTCTCCCTAAAAGAAAGGCAATTCTTAGAATATAACACCAAAATAAATTTCCTGTTCATTCATTTGTGCTCTTCTATTTCTCAGGGAATCATTCCTTCAATCCCAATGCCATCTGACTATACCTGAAGTGTCACTGGGAACAGCAAATAAGCTGTGGATGCTAAGGCTGGGAGACAGTTTGAGGCCATTTTGGAGAGGGTACTAAACAACAGGTTGAGGAATCCACACACATTCCTCTTGCTTTTCCCTGCAGTGCTGGGAATTAAACTCAGTGCTAGGCAGGTGCTCTACAACCGAGCTAGCTCCGCAGCCCTTTTGTTATCACAACCTGACAATTTTTTAAAAATTTCATAACGCATTTATTTTATCCATCAACATGACGAGGTATAGACAACGGAATTCTTTCCCACTAGTTTAGCCAGGAAAGGATTTGTTAGAAACGCACCAAAGCCGGGCGTGGTGGCGCACGCCTTTAATCCCAGTACTCAGGAGGCTGAGGTAGGTGGAGCGTTGCGATTCGAGGCCAGCTTGGGCTACAACGCGAGTGCACGGCCAGCCTGAGCTACATAGTGTGGCCCTGCCTTAAAAAAAAATAAAATAAAATAAAGCAGTAGGGCTGGGAGTTTGGCTCAGTGGCTTAAATGCCTGTCTGGCAGGCATGAAGCTGTGAGTTCAACCCTCGGTGCCGCAAAAAAAAAAAAAAAAAAAAAAGAAGAAGAAGAAGAAGAAGAAGAAACAAACGCACCAAAATGTTGAAAGGCCTCGAGAGATAAACTGTAAACTGGGACTCCAGCAACAATTCAAGTTACACCACAGAACTAGAATGACAAGAGATCTGGCTGGCCCACTCTTGTGCCAGCTCTGGCCTGCATATCTCTCTCTTATCCTCACCAAGCCCTGAGTTATCCACTTCTGCCACAGCCAAGAAGCTACTGCCATCCCAGCTAGCACCAGAAATACAATGCTAACTATTCCTCCAGTTCCAATCAAATGGGTGCCCTGACTAGATCACTCCATTTCCTCATTTATTCAATAAATACTCAATAGGCAAGACTCTATGCTGGGCTCCAGGAATGCAGGGAATCCTATGCTAGAATCCAGGGATCTCTCCCTAACCTCCTAGAGCCTGCATTCCAACAGGAAACAGATCAAATCATTTCACCATTAATTATTTAATGATTAGGCTTAACTATTTCCTTCCTTTTTTTCTTTTTTTCCCCCAAGAAACGGGGTCTCTCTCTCGCCCAGGCTGATCTGAAACCCCTGAGTTCAGGTAATCTTTCTGACTCAGCCTCCCAAGTAGCTGGTATTATACAAATGTGTCACCCAGCTAAACTATCACTTTCAGTGTTTTGTTTTGTTTGTTTTTATGGTCTTTTTGAGACAGGGTCTCACTATGCAGTTCAGGCTGGTCTTGAACTCACTTTGTAGCCCAGGCTGGTCTCGAACTCACAACGATCCTCCTGCCTCAGCCTCCTGACTGCTGGGATTACAGGCATGAGCCACCACGTCCAGCAAAATTATCACTTTTGTATGTTAAAAAGTCAAACAGATAATGTACTGCAGCTCAATTTAATACAGCTGTGGAGAGTTCCATGAAAGGGACCTGATGTAGATTAGGAATCTCAAAAGGTAACCTTGGGGAAGCAATTCTAGAGCTGAGCTAGAAGTTAAGCAGGTAGAGACATATGCAGGATGAGAGACAACTTCTCAGCACAGCAGCATGCCACAAACATCCAGGGAAAGAGCCGGACAAGAATGAATTTATTTGGTCGTTATCTCAAAAACAAAGGTGCACCAAAGCAGAACCATCACTTTGGAAGCAAAAGAGTGCTATGCTGTATGCTTTTAAAAGCTCGACTTTGGTACTTGGACGTGCAAAAACAAAAATCACAGCCGGGCGTGGTGGCGCACGCCTTTAATCCCAGCACTCGGGAGGCTGAGGTAGGAGGAGCATTGTGAGCTCTAGGCCAGCTTGGGCTACAACGCGAGCACAAGGCCGGCCTGAGCTACATAGTGCGACCCTGCCTCAAAAAAACCAGGGTTGGGGAGTTTGGCTTAGCGGCTTAAGCGCCTGCCCTGGCAAGCGCAAGGTTGTGAGTTCAATCCCCAGTGCCGCACAAAAAAAAAAAAAAAAAAAAAAAAAATCACGAAGTACATGACCAGACTGAGGAAGAGAAAGGAGAAGAGGCAGGGAGACTAGTGATCACAGGGAAGAAACACTGCTAGAGTGCCAAGTGAGAGAAGGCGCCCCTATGGCTCATGATGCTGAGACACAGACGGCAAGGAGAGAAGGGATGGTATGCTGACTTTCAGGTTTCACCAAAATCCAGGAGGATCCCAAATGAAGGGGGAAACCTAAACTATTGAACTAATACTTGAGTCTCAATTGTCCATGTAACCTTTGGGTACAGTGAGAAAGAATTTCCGTCTTGTGAGGAAATGGACAATAAGTAAAGTGCACGGTACCATGGTCCCCTGAGGACCAAAAGGGTAAAGAGTGGGAGGAAGCAGAGAAGAGTTCCTGGAGAAACTTAACACCTACCTGAACTAATCAGCTAAGAAAAGAGCTCAGGAGTTGGGCTGTGAAAGTTTAATACGATGAGAGTATCGGAGATGCTGACACGAAACAGTCGCTCAAAAAAAAGGGAGGCCTGGGGATATAGCTCAGGGTGAAGGCCCTGGACCGCAAAACAAGAACAAAAACAACAGTCGTTCAATTGACATCTTCCATGAACTTTACAGTTGACTTTTAACAACTTAAGTGACGGCTCCGAGGGCACCAAAAGAAAACGTCTCCCAAGGACGCAGCGTGAGAAAACCCAGTATTCGAGGAAGGAGAGAGGTTTCCATTCCGACGACCACACTCGCTCCTGTGGCATGTAAGACTGCTCGAGAAACTTCTCGCCAAACTTAAAACGACTTAATTCGTGGAACGCCGTCGGTGTGATGGACCGAGACCACTTCACCATGATTCTCTACCATCACCGGCCAGTTTGGAAACTGAGACCACGATATGACAAGGGTACGCAAATCCCAGGATCAAATGCGCCACACCAAGATCCGCCAGCTGAGCAAGAGAGCAGCCGGAATCCGGCAGCCGCGACAGGTGGGCGGGCCCAGGAGTCGGGCGGTCTCCTGATTGGCTACGCCTGGAGCGCCCTCTAACCTCACGCCGACGCCGGCGCACACTCCTCCCGCCTCCTCCTATGCCCCCTCCCCCAGCGCCGGCCGCTCGGCTCCCACCCCTCCTGCCAGTGCGCCGCTCCTCAAGGCCTGAGCCCTTAATCGCCCAGATAGCACTCTCACTTCCCGCCCCTCACCATTTCCGCACTTTCTCGATGGCCGCCATCACCTTCTTGATGTCGTCTTTGGCCCGGCTGCGGGTCTCGGCCCGGACGGAACGGCCCGACATGGCGGCGGCGGCTGGGACACTGGTCCCAAGACGCGGGGAATCGCGCGCCTCACGCGCCGCCGCCGGAGCGTCACGGCGGCCGTCGCCCCCTCCGTGCGCGCGTGCGCGAGGGAGCGCGCGCACCCGCCCGCCCCTTGGGGCTCGAGGCCTCAGCGCGCCTGCGCGCCCCGCCCCGGGCGTCCCCAGGGCTTCCTAGCTGGAGGGGGTGCGTGGGGAGCTGGACGCACGTGCTGTGCACAGGGCAAGGTGCGAAGCGCTGGTGGTGGGCGGGGCTCTCGGTCTTTCCCAAAGGATTCAGAGGTCACCAGCCACCTGTGCTTAACAGCTTCAGTGAATATTTTATACCCTTGACCGCGATGGATTTGAGGTTGTGTACCACTCCAACCTTGCACCCCAGTTTAAACAGACTGTTCTAACCACACGGAATTTCATACCTGGCTTCAACTTGCCTTCCCACCTTCATAATACCTGTTTCCCACCTGGAATTCTCGTACCTCTTTACCTGATGGGTGAACGAACTACTTTTCCAACATCCACTTCAGATTCAAACTTTTGGGGGTGTTCTTATTCGTTCTTAGCAGTCTACTTACCTGTCTTGTAATCTAGCAGTTGTTGATTAAATGACTTATATTTTGGGCAGGGTTCAGTTCCCAGTAATGAAGATGTATTGTTGGTGTTTTTGTGTTCAAAGAGTTTTTGGTTCACTGGGTGTGGTTGTGCAGGCCTGTAATCCCAGTTACTCTGGAGGCTGAGGCAGGAGAATCTCAAATTCAAGCACAGGCTGGGCTACTTTGTGAGACTTTGTTTCGATTTTTAAAAAGGACAGTATTGGGCATGGTAGCAGGAGCCTGTAATTCCCAGCAGCAGGAGCTTGAGGCAGGAAGATCACATTTGAGTGTTGCCTGGGCAATTTAGCAGGTTTGGGAGAACCTGTCACAGGTAAGATAGATCAATGAATGGCTGTGAATATAGCTTAGTGCGAAGGCTTTGGGCTTAGTTCCCAAGGGTTCAGGAGAGCTCAGGATTTACTTCAGTGGCAAAGTGCCCTTAGGGTCCTGAGTTCCATCCCAGGTACCACAAAATCAAAACAAAAATAATGCTTCTGGTTCAGTACTGCATGCAGACCAGGACTTACTTAAAATGCTGTGTGTGTAGCTGGGCGTGGTGGTGCACGCCTGTAATCCCAGCATTCAGGAGACTGAGGCAAGAAGATTGTTGTGAGTTCGAGACCAACCTGGGCTACAAAGTGAGTTCAAGGCCAACCTGAACTGCATAGTGAGACCCTGTCTCAAAAAATAGGGCTGGAGATTTAGCTCAGTGGCCTAAGCGCCTGCCTGGCAGGTGCGAGGTTTGTGAGTTCAATCCCCAGTATCAAAAAAAAAAAAAAAAAAAAAAAAAAAGAAAAGAGGAAAAGAACGTGATCTCAAATGCAGTACAAGGTTCTGACATAAAGCAGAGGCTGAAGAACTTGTGGTCAGGTCAGGAGCCTCCTTTGGACGGACTCTGCAAAGCTCACTGACCAGGTAACTGCTCTCGAGGAATGAAGCTGAGGAGTGTAGGGCTTGTAGGAAACAAGCCAGTTCCAGTCGCTCTGTCCTCCCAGAGAACAACCTTTAGCACCTGAACTCTAAGAATGACTCTATTCTCAGAGCTTCCCCTCCCCCAGGAGGTAAGATTATTTATCCACATTTGGCAACTGGGGAGGAAGTGAAAGAGTGAGAGGTCCTAAGATTTGTCTATAGTCGTTGACGGAGCACAACTCAGACCTCAGAGATTCAGGACTCCTGATGACAGGCCAGGTGTTGGCCAGTCTATCAATAAAAGCAGATGCCAGGATCATACCCAGGACAAATCTAACCAGAGAACTGGATGGACAATACCCTGAGCTGCCTTTTGAGAGTCTAAAGACCACCCCAAAATCAAGACCACTTGCCCACCTGATAGCTGGTGGGGGAGCCTGAATCTCAATACCCAGGAGAACTCCACAGTCCAAGCTGATGCTAAAGGTTGTAGAAAGTTATGACAAATGGTAGCACATGCAAGTAAGATTGAAAATATTCTGCAGAGGAAAATACCATCGCGAAATGAAATGTACTTCTAGTATTAAAATGTCACTAAGACTATCCTAGATCCTTAGTAAGCTGGCAGTGGGAGGGGATGACTTGGAGGCAAGTGAATGCTAGGAGAGGCAGTGGAGTAACACAAGAGGGGGACACGAGATAATATCAGAACGAGACTTGCCTAGCCAGGTGCATTTGTCCTGGTCCTGGGCATGGTTCCCTTCTTGTTTGTCCCCCAAGCTATGTGGCAGTAAGCGAAGGGTTCTTAAAAATGACTTAGAGTTCTTAAAAACAAAGATTTTAGCTGATGGAGAAACCAGAGACCCTTACATGCCAGAAACCAGAGGTCTTGGTCAGAGGGGACAAAACCAGTTTTGCGGAAGAGGAAAGGCAGGGCAGCTACCCGAGACCCAGCTCAAGGTGACATGCAGAGCCCAGGGTAGCAGAAGGCTGTGGCAATGCAGGTGCTTAGAATGACACAGACAACACAGGTGTGCGGGTGCCTCCAGAAAAGGTCCATGGATTCTTTCCAAAGTCATTGTTACCAACTAGAGACTCAAAGCAGGCAAAGCCTACTGAGTAGGAGGAGCTTTGTTAGGTCAGCTGCCTTCCCAGAAGCCTTTCTAGAGCCCAGTCTCCTGGCTGTGAGGTCTTTCTCCCAAAGTCCCCTGACTGGTCCCCTAGCAAGACAGAACCTCACTCGAAACTCTGAAAGGGCTTCTCTCTCTCCTGGTCTCCAAGCTGATAGACACCTCCGAGGAGGCATGGTGAGGAGAGATGGCAAAGGGCTGAAGCAGGGGTCAAGTGGGTCCGCAGAAGACGGTGCTCCTCTCCCATGCACCCAGCCACAGATACCTGTGACAAAAATCACCCTTGAAAGCGCACATCTCAGCTGGGTGTGGTGGCGTGTGCCTGTAATCCCAGCACTCGGGAGGCTGAGGCAGGAGGATTGCTGTGAGTTCGAGGCCAGCCTGGGCTACATGGTGAGTTCAAGGCCAGCATAGACTACACGGCAAGACCCTGTCTCAAAAAATCCAAAATAATTTATAAAAATAAAGTGCACATCTCTCACAAGAAGGGTTCTCAGCGGGAACCCTCTTATTTCTATCTATGGGGCCTCCTGCCCTCCCATCACAAAAAATGGAGGGAAACCCTTCAGTTTTACTGCTGCTATAAGCTGTGGATCATCATTTTTGGCTCTTTCTTTGCTCCGTTTCTCACTGCCAGGAGAGCCATTGCCTGCTGGGCGTGTGCAAATTCTCTTCCTGCGCATGGTGCAGCTCAACTCAGGGCTGAAAGCCCCAGTCCTGGTCTGAGAAAGAGGTTCATTTTCCTGCATTCGAACACCCCTCGATGGTTAGCTTCACCTCTTGTGGAGCGAGAGAGGGAAGGGGCAGCACAGCCTGACCTCCTCCCCTTGCACGCACCATCTGAGGGAGCTGGGAGCATCAGGCTCAGGCGGGGAATGGGTGGGGATCGCTGTCACTTGGGAGCCCTCTCCTGTGGGCTGGCTCTTTCCCCTGTCACACAGGTCTCTGGGTCCCACGACCGTCCTCTTAGACCTTTCTTGGGAGGGACCACGGTTTGCAGGAGCACAGCTGACCTGAGAAACCGAGTTACTGTCTGAGCTCCGTAAACTAAGAGATGCAGACATCTCCCACCTGTAGTCGATGGCAAGGCCGAGAGAAGAGTTGTGCAGTCTGCCCAGGGCTGCAGGAGGACCAATCCTGGCCATATACTAAGAGGTGCTTGGGGGGCACCTCAATGCTCACTTTGCTCTGATGCTCACCAACCACGAAATGCAGTGTAACAAATCCTTGTGTCCACAACCGTGCTAGAGTCAATCTTCACATACACACACACACACACACACCCTCACTTCACTTCAGCACTGCGCACAGAATCCTGGGACTGGAGAGCCTCACCCGTCTCAGCTTCTTATAGCCAACTAGCTGATGATGCCTTTCATGAAACAGGAGAGTAAGTGCAAAGAGGTAATGGGGGTGGTGCGGGCTCCTTGTCTGGGAAGGTGGCTCTGGCCTGCATGCCCAGACTTGATGCCACCAGGACCTCCCAGCCCATAGGCAGCAGGCCTGGGTCACTTTTAGTGGGCAACAGGCTCCAACTGGCTACAACCATCTTTGCTTTGGGTAAAGGTCTAGCTTCACCAGTTCCTGATGGGACTGAGGGTACAACCCACAGGCCTGATCTTTCTCTGCCACCTCTAGGTTCCTGGCTGACCCTTATCCCTCCCCTCATGGTCAGGAGTTTGATGGGACAGGTTGAGGGGGCTGGGTTCTTCTTTCCTCTGAGCTGCCACCACACGATAGTCCTGAGATGCTAAAACACTAACCACCTGCTGGACCTTAAGGTTGGTGTCTGGGGACCCTTGGTATGCTGGTGCTGTCACCTCTACCCTTGACATCTAAGAACCTGAAAATGATTGTCCATCCACTGCAAGCTCTATCACCTGCACCAGTCCCTGGCCTTCGCCCTTGTCGCTGGTGGAGTCAAGGCCTTCACCCTCCTGTCTTACTTTTTTTTTTTTTTTTTTTTTTTTTGTGGCACCAGGGATCAAACTCACAACTTCACACCTGCCAGACAGGCACTTCAGCCACTGAGCCAAACTCCCAGCCCTAGTTTTTTGAGGCAGGGTTGCACCATGTAGCTCAGGCTGGCCTTGTGCTCGCATTGTAGCACAAACCAGCGTCAAACTCACAACACTCCCCCTACCTCAGCCTCCTGAGTGCTGGGATTAAAGGTGTGCACCTCTTACTAAATTTCACTCTGTCTCTATCCTCTATTGGCAGCAGCTGCTTCCTGAACAGATTGGCCCTCCTAAGGGAAAGAACTGGACTGGCACCTGCTGGAGGGTCTCATGCAAGGTCTATCAGCAGGTAGCCTGGACATCTGATAGTAAATGGGCATCCAGCTGGGAGCGAGGTCCAGTAGCTGAGTACTTGAGTGATGTGGCAACTGTCCAGGTGGAGAGGTGGCAGGGGTGGTGGTGGTGGTGGTGGTGGTAAGGGGCTTTGTTAAATAAATGAGCTAGGAGAGAAGTAGGGTGTGGGGGAGTGGCTTCTTCCAGGAGTCAGGCCTATGGCACAAAGTGTGGAAGGGGAGAGGTGGTAAGATTGGAGAAAGGAGGGGACTTGGTGGGACATTAGGGGGCATGGCACAGAGAAGGCTTTAAGGAGACCAGATAAACTGCGGTGAGGGGAATGGGAGTTGAGCGCAGTGCACCGGGGGATACTGGATTCCTGGATGCTGAATCAGTGAAGATGCTACACTAAACATGGGGGCAAGAGGCTTGTGCTCACCACGGTTGGGAGGCCAGTTGGTGAGAAGATGGGGGCTCGCACAACCATCTTGTAGAGCATGGCATACTGGTCTACCATCAGACCAGTGATGGGTTCAGATCCATCACCCCCAAGGCTGACTCTGGCTCCCACCTGGCTCTGGCTGAGCACCACAACCCCTGGGGACCATTCAGAGGCATCACTGGAGGGTGTGCGGTTTGTGGAGCAGCTGGTAGTTCGCCCCATACTCTTGCTGGTCACGGGGAGGTCTTGTTTCTTTGGGGGAGGGCATTCCTGACTCCTCTCCCGCACAGGTTTCATACAGCTTTGTGGTGTTCCTGGAGCCTGGGAGGGGCTGGCTTTCTCCTTGGAACATCAGAAGGGGTCTCTATGGCTTCCCTGCACCCCTCTCTGTGGTTGGCTGGGGCAGCCCAGCTGATTTGGGAGTCAGCCCATTTCACAAAGCCCCTTGGGCTTTTACCAGTCATCCTGGAGCCAAGGTAACCACCATCCTTTGCCCTGGAGCCACCTATACCCAGCACCACCAAGCAGGTTGGTCAGCCAGACACAGCGTAAAGCACATCCTGCCCCTGGCACTGAGAGTGTGTGTGTGGGTTTTTTGAGACAGGGACTTGCTATGTAGCTCTGGCTGGACTTCAACTCACAATCTTCCTGCCTCAGCCTCCTGAGTGCTGGACTACCAGTATGCACCACTACACTCAGCTAAACTGATTGCCTTTTGTTGTTGTTGTTGTTCTGAAAATTGAACCCCAGTACTTTTTCTTTTTTGACACGTCTTGCTAAATCAGGTCAGTCTCCAAATTGTACTCCACCTGCCTCAGCCTCTCAGAGTACTGGAATCACAGGCATGTGCCACCACACCTGACTCTTAAAATACCTTTTTATAAATACTTGGCTAAGGGAAATAAAGGTGGTATGACAACCCTAACTAATCTAGACAAACTGGCCTTCAAGCTGACCTCTGACAATACAGTGGATATACTACTCCAAAGCCTGTGTCCACAAACACCATAAATGCTCAATAAATATTTGAGGGTCTGTTCTGTCTTTGGCATGGCTCAACAGCTTGCTGCCCTCTGCCACTTTCAGATGGGCATTTACTGATGCTGCAGTGTTGTTTGAGTCTTGTAGCAGTGTTTTGGGGGTCATACAGGAAGCAGGCAAGCAGTGAGTACTTCTCTTCCTCTAGAGAATTCCTCAGAGGATGCCTAAGTAACCCTAAACTTGATGCGATTTCCCGTTATGACTGTCAGGAGCAACCAGCACCCAGGCCTGCACAGCATATGGAGGAGCATCTGTCTGCCTGCTTGAGGCAGGGAAGAGCTGAACTAGCACACAGAGGGAGAAGATCATGCTGGAAATAATGGGATCAAAGGTGGTGAATCCACTGCTCACAGTCTGTGGCTGCAAAATAACTGAGCACTCACTGCCCGAGCACCGGCCACCTGCCCTACTGCAGTGGCCACGGTGGGTGAGGAAAAGGTGAATAAGCAAACTGCCCTTGAGATGAAGGCAAAAGAAAAAAAAAAAAAAAAAAAGGAAAATAAAATGCAGGGCAGAACAGGAGACAGGCCAGCTCTTGAGACTTCTCCAATCCCAGCGTAAACCTCCCAGTTTGAGCACATGGCCCAACACTGGCAGTGGTGTCTGACTTCTCTCCCTGTCCCACCCTAACCAGGCTTTTCCTGAGGTTTCTCTCATTACTTTTTCTGTCCCCTCCCTCCCTCCTTTCTTCCCCTTCTCCCTCCCCACCTCTCTTCCTTCCTTCCTTCCTGCCTGCCTGCCTTGCTTTCTTCTGCTGGGGTCAAACCTGGGCCCTTGTGCATTCGAGCCACACCTCAGCCCCTATAGCTTTCTTTTACTCCACAGCCCATCCCCCCTCCTGGCTGCTCGAGCCCACTTCCATCTGTCCTCAGCACCCCAACCCCTGCCCTCAAGGTCCAGATTCCCGTTTCTGCCCCGTATCTGTCCATGAGGCCTTACATCCCCACCTCTTGGAGTGCTCGATGCCCGTGTAAGACTAACAAACTAGTATTTATAGGCCACAAGATGACCTTGCTGACAGCATTTTTCTTTTTTCATTTTCTTTCTTCTTTTCCTTTCCACCCTCTGTATTAAGGATTGAATCCAGGACCTATACACTGAGTCTCACTAAGTCACTAAGCGGCCTGCTGCCCAGGCTGGGCTTGAATTTACAATCCTCCTGCCTCAGCCTCCCATAGTGCTGGGATTACTGGTGTGCATCACCACACCTGGCTACACAAGGATTTCTGTTGGCAGCATGACCATGTGATGGGTGGGTAAGAGGTGGTCACAGTGAGCTCAGTCACTGCTGGGCAGTAGGAGTGAATGTTGATCATGTTAAGTAACAAAGGTGAGCTGCCTACTGTGTGCTCACTCACATGGGTGCAAGAGCAATAAAAAAAGGCCAAGGCAGATTCCTAAGACTATGAAGTCCCTGCCTCAGGAAGCTTTCTTCCCCTTCTGAGTGGCAAGGGCAGAGTTCAGGCTCCACACTCAGGTCCAGGGTTGAATCCCTGCATGTTGCTTAACCTCCAAAGCCCCAATTTTTCCATCTGCAAAATGGGCAGTAATTCCTACCTCACAGGACCTACTAAGCAGTAAAAGTGAGAGCTTATGTGTCATGGGAGGTTGTTAATGATTTCAATAGCATGGTACTGATTTGGTAAAATCAACATAGAAAACAACACAAAAACAAAACTTCGTGTGCTTCTCCAGAGATCTGAGTCTCTGACACATGACTTCTGTGTATTTGCCCATATGCTGGCACACTGCAGGACTTAGCTTATCACAGTTCACACTCCTGGCTGCACCCTGCCTCCTGCGGACGTCAGGGAGTAAATTCTGTGTTCTCTACGCTAAGCAGCAATGATGAGGTGCTGGGGCCAAGGCTGTAGCTCAGTGGTAGAGCGTGTTTAGGGCTCTGGGCTCAATCGCCAGCACCACATTCACACCCACAATCATTCTGCCCACGTGCTGAGTGGGTGAAATGATGGCAGACCATCTCTTCCTGACCCACTTTTTTTCCCCTGGTACTAGGGATTGAACCAAGGGCCTCATCCATGGTAGGAAGCTGTCTACCACTGAGGTATAGCCCCAGGTCTTTTTGTTTCTCTATATTGCCCTGGCTGGCCTTAAACTCATGATCCTCCTGTCTCAGCCTCCCGTATAGTTGATTACAGTCCCACTTTCATCTTACAGTAGCTTCTGTAGTTCTGGAAATATTATCCAGAGCAATTGGACAAGAGAAAGAATTAAAAGGAATAAGGATAGGAAAGAAAGAAATTAAACTATCGTTATTTGCTGACGACATGATACTCTTCTGCATAGAAGACCCCAAAAATTCCACCAAAAGACTTCTACATTTAATAAGCAAATTCAGTAGCATAGCAGGATACAAAGTCAACACTCAAAAAATCAATAGCTTTCCTGTACCCAGTAACAAACTCACTGAGAGAAGTCAGGGAAAAAACACCTTTCACAATAGCATCCAAAAAATGAAATACCTAGGAATCAATCTAACTAAGGAAGTAAAAGACCTTTACATTGAAAACTATGGTACTCTAAAAAAGAAAATTGAAAAGGATATCAGAAAATGGCAAGATATTTCTTGCTCTTGGGTAGGAAGATCCAATACAGTGAAAATCACCATATTTCCGATGTTGTTATACAGATGATCAAACTCACAGCTTCACGCCTGCCAGACAGGCGCTTACGCCACTGAGCCAAACTCCCGGCCCTAGTTTTTTGAGGCAGGGTCGCACTATGTAGCTCAGGCCAGCCTTGCGCTCGCATTGTAGCCCAAGCAGGCCTCGAACTCACAATGCTCCTCCTACCTCAGCCTCCCGAGTGCTGGGATTAAAGGCGTGTGCCACCACGCCTGGCTGTTATACAGATTTAAGGCATTCCCAATTAAAATACCAATAACATATCTCTCAGAATTTGAAGAATCCTAAAATTCATTTGAAATCAGAAAAAACCTAGAATAGCAAAGGCAATTCTAGGCAACAAAGGCAAGGCAAGGGGCAACACAATCTCTAATTTGAAATTATACTACAAAACTATTGTGATAAAAACAGCACGGTACTGGCAAAAAATAAAGAGCAAAACAACAATAACAGCAACAGAAAAAACAAACCTGAGGATCAATGGAACAGATTAGAAGGTGCAGAAACAACTTCAGACATACTCAACCACCTTATCTTTTTTTTTTTTTTGCGGCACCAGGGATTGCACCCACAACCTCATGCCTACCTGACAGGCGCGTAAGCTGCTGAGCCAAACTCCCAGCCCTGGTTTTTTGAGGCAGGGTCGCACTGTGTAGCTCAAGATGGCCTTGCGCTCATGTTGTAGTCCAAGCCGGCCTGGAACTCACAATGCTCCTCCTACCTCAGCCTCTCAAGTGCTGGGATTAAAGATGTGCGCCACCATGCCCGGCTAACCATTTTATCTTTGACATAGGAGCCAAACACCTTCACTGCAAGAAAGATGGCTTTTTTGATAAATGATGCTGGAAAAACTGGTTTTCCACATGCTGAAGATTAAAACTAGAGCCATATCTCTCACCATGCACTAAACTAAAATCAACATGGATCGAAGACTTAAATATTAAAACAGGAACACTAAATTTGCTGGAAGATAGAATAGGTAGAACTCAGCTGGGTATGGTGGCACACACCTTTAACACCAACATTCCAGAAGGCTGAGGTAGGAGAAGCATTGTGAGTTCGAGGTTAGCTTGGGCTACAACGTGAGTGCAAGGCCTGCCTGAACTACATAGTGCGAACCTGCCTCAAAAAACTAGGGCTGAGAGTTCGGTTCAGCGGCTTAAGCACCTGCCTGGTAGCTGTGAGGCTGTGAGTTTGATCCCCAGTGCCACAAAAAAAATTAAAAAACAAACAATAAAGTAGCTTTTGGTTTTGGAACTTTAGAGATTAAGCCCCCAACTACACAGCTGGCTCAAGTGCCTGGATGTTAACATAGAGCAGGGACTACCAAGTTTCTTAGGTCAAGCAGTCTTTGTGAATAAAGGATGCATAAATAGTATTACTATTTTAACTTCCTTGGCTTGAAATTTTTCAAAGTTGCCAGGCATGGTGGTACATGCCTGTAATCCCAGCACTTGGGAGGCTGAGGCAGGAGGATCACCATGAGTTCAAGACCAGCCTGGGAAACACAGTGAGTTCAAGGCCAACTACATAGCAAGACCCTGTCTCAACAAAAATTTTCTTTTTTTTTTTTTTCACGGCACCGGGGATTGAACTCACAACCTCGCGCCTGCTAGAGCAGGCGCTTAAGCCACTGAGCCAAACTCCCAGCCCTGGTTTTTTGAGACAGGGTCGCACTATGTAGCTCAGGCCGGCCTTATGCTTGCATTGTAGCCCAAGCCAGCCTTGAACTCATAACACTCCTCCTACCTCAGCTTCCTGAGTGCTGGGATTAAAGGCGTGCGCCACCATGCCCGGCTCAACAAAAATTTTCAAAGTAGAAAATTAGGGGAGCTGGGGACGTGGCTCAGTGGCATGGTATTTGCCTAGCATACACAAGACCCTCCTCCTCCCTAGGTCCCCTTCCCATTCGAATGTTGAATTACGGATGAGACTTTGGAGTCATGTGTAGTTTTCCATGCCTGTAACTCCAGCCCTCTAGGAAGATGAGGCAGGAGTACCACAAGTTGAAATTCAGCCTTGCCAACTTCGCAACTTAGTGAGACCAGCTCCAAAAAAATTTTAAGAGCGGGGGATACACCTCAGGGTGAAAAAATATCCTCAGTAGTGAAAAAATATGTATTTTCACCCTTCTAGTGTTCAAGGGATTTGCTATTGGTTATGCACCCGCCGTGGAGGGTATGTGTCATTCCCTATGAACCACATGGATTAATAACTGGAAGGAGGTAGTTTACTAGATGAAAACTGTGATGGAGTTGTCAGGAAAATGACCAAGGCAGAAAGCGATAGCAAGGTGGTACAAATTAAAATGCAAAGGGCTCCAACTGCACGTTCTGAGTAGAAGGCACAGCGGAAGCCTTTTCCTTCTCCTGAGCCCTGGGAGCAGTGTTTGAAGCCGGAAGAGTCCTGGTGCTCAGCATCTCAGAAAAGTGTGGCCCAGGTGTCTGTGCCTGGCCTTCAGCTGCAGCAGCTGATCCTAAATGCCAAGCTCTGCCCTCCATGGGCCTCAACCCGAGAGCAAGCCAGGCTCACCAGGAAGGACCCGCTTTTTTTTTTTTTTGTAGCAGGGGTGGGTACCAGGAATCAATCTGAGGAACTCACGTTTGCCAGGTAGGTGTTGTGCCATGGAGCTAAATTCCTGGCCCAGGACCTGCTCCTGGAGCTCACTTTAGAGTACAGGAATCCCCAGATTCTCTGGACATAAGCCCAATTTGGGTCTATCTCGTGCTGCATAAAATAGCCTACCGTCATAATAATGTGCTCCATGTTTACCTCCAGTAGCTTCTAATTACAGAACACTCTTGGGGAGGGGCATTTAAAACAGGCTCTCACCATGTTGTTTCGGCTGACCTGAAACTCACTATGTAGTCCACAGTGGCCTTAAACTCATGGTGATCCTTAGGTGCTGGGATTGCAGGCATGTATCACCACTCCTGGCTTAGACACTTTTTCTTTGTACTTGGAATTGAACTCAGGACTTCATGCTTGCCAGAGAGGTGCTGCCACCAAGCTAATTCCCCAGCCCCTAGACACTTTTGAGTATTCCCGCTACCTTGACTTTTTGGGGGAGGGTACTGGGGATTGAACCCAGGGTCTTTCCAATAGCCTCACTGATTTCTCAGTCTGGGCTTGAATTTGTGATCCTTCCGTTACTTCCTTGACAGGAACTGAACTGATCACAGCTACTGTCAGATCTTTAAAGGTGCAAATTGGAAGGGGGGAGGTTTGAACCCTGGCCATTACTATGCTACATCCTGTCCTTTAAAAACTTGTTTTAAATTTTGAGAAGTCCTGCCTATAATTTGTCCAGGCTGGGCTCAAATTTGTGATCCTCCTGCCTCAGACTCCCAGGTACCACCTTGCCTTTTTGTTTTTGATGATCAATTACAAGCACATGCCTGTAACCCCAGCATTCAGAAGGCTGAGCCAGGAGGATCACTACTGAATTCGAGGTCAGCCTAGGCTACACAGTGAGTTCAAGGCTAGTCTGGACTAGAGCAAGATCCTGCCTCAAAAAACTAAAACTAAAAATAAAAAATAGGCTACATGCTATTTTAAATGTTCTTTTTTTTTTTTTTTTTTTTTTGGGCAGTGGTGGGGATAGAGCCTGGGGCCTTGGGTATGCTAAGCAAGTGCTCTACCACTGAGCCACATCCCTAGTCCCCCCAAATTTTCTACTTTAAAACATGTTTTTGAGAGTCTTGCTATATAGTTCAGACTGGCCCAGAACTCGTGGTGATCCTCTTGCCTCAGCTTCCCAAGTGCTGGGATTACTGGCATGTACCATCTTGCCCAGCAATTTTGAAAAATTTTAAGCCAGAAAAGTTAAAATAGTAGTAGTGAAACATTTATGCATCCTGTATTT
>RJWM01014701.1:0-49771 GCA_004363535.1 Dasyprocta punctata | reverse complement strand
TTTCCTAGAGAATGTCTTTGTTCTTTCCATGGACCCTTGTAACGTGACTTATTTCCCTATTGGATTACTTTTTTTTTTTTTTTTTTTGTCTTTTTGAGACAGGATCTTGCTATGTGGCTCAGGCAGGCCTTGGGCTCCTTTTGTAGCCCAGGCTGGTATCGAACCTGCAACGACTCTCCTGCCTCGGCCTCCCAAGTGCTGGGATTACAGGTGTGTGACCACATGCCCAGCTTCCCATTGGATTACTATTACCTAAGCAAATATACTTGTACCCTTATTGGTTTATCATAGTTGTAACTCACATTGTACCCATGTAGGTATTGCTCTTTAATTTTAGAGAACATGAACTCAGCATATCAGACATCTAACAGGTCGGGAGATATAATATTTTCATATTTCACCTGTATCATACCTTGTAATATTCTTGGAGGTCCCACCGAGATGAGAAATAATTAACAGGAGATACGAGATTTTTATTTCATTGATTTATTTTTTATTTTAAAGAAGATAAAACAAAGGAAAATAAGACTACCATAATATATCTCACGATCCTTGAAATAGCTCCTCCTGCCATGGGATTTAACATAATCAAACAAAACAAAAGAGAATAAAACCCAACCCAGTGAAACAATGGAAATGATACAGGATCTCAGAACAAGATCATAGGGAATCAACAATGGTTGCAACCCTCAGAAGGAGAGCCCCCCTCTCAGATGACACACTGCTTAGTGATATCCTCTGAACCTGTGATCAGACCACTGGCCCTAGACTTGCAATGTTCATGAAACACCAAATCACCATAGGCATCCAATTGCATTTCACCTTGGTAGCTATCATCACAGCCTGTGTTTCTCTGGATAAGCTGGTCCCTTACAGTGGGGGCTGGAGGATGGGTATTGGTACTTCTTGTTTGCCAGCCCGTGCACCAGAAGGGGCTGGAGTCTGACTGTTCCCAGTCCACTGGGGGGCTGCACATGGCACTGGTTCCCAGACTGGGCTTTTTTGGTGCTGTGACCACTGTTCTCTAACTCTGGTCTGTGAACGGTACTGACTCACAGGGAGAGGCTTGGGTCTAGTTGTTTCCAGTCCACTGGAGGCCTGTGCATGGCACTGGTTCCCAGACTGGGCTTATTTGTTGCTGCAGTCATTGTTCTCTCTCATCATGGGTATTTTCAAAGGCAAAAGGAAATTAGGAGTCTCTACACAAAGGAGTACAAAAGAAGTGATCTTTTAAATCTAATATGAAAATCATTCAGCATCTTTTGGGATCTGAGAAAGAAGAGTATACACTTGAGGCCCCACAGAGTGGATTGGCACTACTGCCTCATTTACCAATCTAATGTCCTATGCTAACCTCCATTCTCCATAGGGTATTTGGGATGGGAGTGCTAGACAGGCTGCTACAAATTTTAAGTAAATTTTGTGTCTTTAAGTTATTGATTATAGGCAATAATCCTCTCTTAACTTCAGGCCTTAGAGAATATTGTCTCTAGTGAGGAAAATAAAAAGACCTTTGAGAAGTATTTACACTGGAGTAGCAATCATTGCTCTATGTATTCTACTTTAATTGCCCAAACTTTGGGACTTATTTCTGTTTCCACAAGGGGAAAGCAGTGTATCTGACCTGTGTGCTTGTAGGTTACAGTATTTAAATGAGACAAGATATCTCTCTCCAGGAGGGGGACTGGAGTTTTGGGTATAATTAGCAAGGAATGGGTGAAGAGAAAGTTGTGCAAGTTACAGCTTAAGGGTTGAGAAAAGTAGGGAGTTACCTCTTCTCAGGTGACCCCTTTCACTGCGGTGTGAGGGCTGGAAGGAAGGCAAGGATTGAAGAGAAGGACTGAGAGACACACACTAGTGTCCAGCAATATGCTGATTTCTTTTTCCTCTATGGTCATGATTACTCAGGGCTCCTCCAAGCAGATGACAGTCTGGAAAGAGTAAGAAGGCAGAGAGTTCCCTGGGGCCCTTCAGTCTTGTTGTACTTGCTGGTAAGATGGGTTTGTGCTCTACCTCAGAGGCAGTCTGACCTCCATTGGTCACCTTTGCTATCAGCACATAGCCCAAGAAGCTTTTTGGCACAATCTTTCTCAAGGTGGCCTGGCTTTTTGTCATAGAAGAAGGTAAGTTTTGTCACTGAGCTCATCATAGAGACCTAAGAATCAGATTTACAGTCTATTTCTTTAAGGGCTTCTGCTAAGCATGTCACCTTCTCTTAGTCCTCTGTTTTCTCCCCTTGGCCTCCTCCTGCTCTCAATTGTAAAATACTGAGGAAGCAATCTTTACTGAAGTATCAAGTGAGCTATCTGAAGCTAAAACCATCTTTTGCAGTTTTTTTCTAATGTCTGACTCTGACTAGTATTTAAATATTGTCTTTAAGAATTATTTGGCCTTCTGTTGAATCAGAAGCAAAGGATGGATGCTTTATTACTGCCTCTCATAAGTGATCCAAGAAGGCAGAGGGGTTTTCCTTTTCCCCATGTTGAATAGTTGATAATTTAAGATAATTGACACTTTGTTCTTGTCCTTCTTACACCTTCAGGAATGCGTGCCTGAAGATGTCTCCTATTCCAGTCTCCCGTCTGGTTGGTAGACCAGTAGGGATCTTGTGTAGGGACTTCTTGCGCTCCAGTAGGAGCCAGATGTTTCCCAGGCTGTCTGTCCTCTGGCCTTCTAAAATTAACAATATGCTATTCATTTCCAAATGCACTGGTAGTACATAATGCTGTTTGTCTCTCATTAAAAGTTAATGCTTGAATTAAAGGTAACATTACATCTTTCCAGTCTAGCTCATACATTTGAGTAAGTCCTCTAAAATCTTGTACTTATCAGAGAACTTATCAGGGTCGACTGAAAACTTTGCTGGATCTTGTTTGATGTTTGAGGTCACTGAGAGGAAAGGACACATGGGCAGGAGCATGTCCGAATTGGCCATTTACTTCTTGTAAAGAACATTGTACTTGAGGAGCTTGGACAAGGTTAGCTATGGGTGGGAATAGCCCAGTAGAGTCTTTAATTGTGGCTGGATTAGAAGCCACACCCTTAGACTCTAAAGGGTAAAGGGGAGGGATCTCAGATTCCAAAGGGCAAGTAGAGAAAACCTTAAGCTCAGTAGCAACGGATGGAGCTTTGATTATGGTTGTTTTGGAAACCTTGTCCTCTGGCTTAGTAATAGTAGGTGGGGTTTTGATTGGTGTCGTTTTGGAACTTCTTCTCTGGTTTAGTCATGATAAATGATTTTTTGAATAAAGTTAACCTTATTCTCAGCGTCCAAAAGGCAAGAGCAGAAAACCTCGGGTTCAGTGATAAGCACCAGAGATGTCTGGTTTTTCCATGGCTTATATATACATTTTGAACACAAATAAGGACTTACCTCTTAGTGCAAAGAAAATTTGAACGTAAGGTAATTCTGACCATTTTCCCTCTTTCTCAGTGTACAATTCTAGTTATGAAATAGTATAATGAATACATTCCATTTTGGCAATACATTCCGTTTTGGCTCTAGGGGGTAGGCAGGACATGTGTGGGTGCAGAAAAAAATATTGAACTGCTCCTTTTCAATATGTGAGGGTGAAACATCCTCCAGTGCTTAAGAATACATTCCAAAGGAATAAGAGATTCTGGCCCTCAGGTTCACATTTCTGAAATGCAAGAGAAAATAGGCATCCCTTTAATTTCTACTTGATTTCTATATTCTCAAGGCATCTCTTGAGTTCACTCAGGGCAGGTTATTGACATCTGGCCAAAAGAGGTCACAGAAGCAAACAAAAGACTCAGAGGAATTTCAACTGGGAAGAAGCCTCCAAGGCACCTGTGTTACCTCATTAATCATCTAGATAACCTTCCTTAGCAGCAACAAAAGGCTACACATTTTAAATCTCTAAGTATTTAAAGCTCACAGGTTAATTTTATATGCATTGCCTACTAACCATAAGGCACACTTATCAGTCCCATGTGCACAGAAGAGAAAGGCTGGCTGAAACCCCTTGTTTTGGTTACTTGTCTCCCGTTGCTGGGACAAAATACCCAACACTCAAAATGAAGGAAGGAAAGGCTTATTTAGCTCACTGTTTGTGGAGGTTTCAGTTCATAATCAGCTGACTCAAAGGCACCAGGGAAACACTTCAAGGCAGCAGCCAGCAAATGCAGGCAGAGCAAAAGGGAGTGGGGAGCAAGCCTCTTTTCCTCCTTTATGCTGTGAGCAGGCTACCCCTTCATCCCGGGGGTGGGTGTAGCACTCACACCACCTCTGTACCCTCCTCTTACACAGGCTGAGGATATTTACAAAGGATCCTGACTCCCTGCTGCATCTCTTAATTAAATTTCTAAACTTCTCAAGTTGACACAACGTATCAACCATAAGGTTACAGGCAACTGAGTTAGATACAAATATTATAGGCAATCAGACAGAGCTAGGCCCTTGAAGGAGCAGTGCAGAAGACCAGATACCTTGTAACTGTGGAGGAGACAGACACCTTCCACTGTAGGCTGGACCTCAAAACAAATACCCGCCCATCCTAAGGATAAACATCAGGGATTGATATTCTAAATATGTCTCTATCACCCTGAGGAAGCCAAGAGTCACCATCCCTATTCCCTACAGGAAGAGTCACTGCTCTTTAAGGGTGTCCACTTGCTACATGGCTCACTTCCCCAATTGTCCCCAGATTTAATCAATTTTACCTGAACAATTAATCTTACTGGTTTGCCATAGTTTTGTCCAACCTCTTGTTCACCTTGTGAGTTCCCATGTTTTCCCCACCTTAGACCTGCCTCATTTTGTGGTTTGACTCTATAAAAGTCCCTAATAAAGACTATTTTGCAATCCACTCAGGTCCCCTTCTGTCTCTCTTTCTCAGGCAGAAGCTTTCTTTCTCTCAATAAATATATTCTTCTCTTAACGTCCATTGTTCCTAAAATTCATTCTTTAATTTTAGAGAACATGAACTCACACCAGACATCTAGCAGGTTGGGGGTTTCATTCCTCTATATCAATAACACCCCTTTTCTTTCATTGCTAGTTAGCATACGTAAGGCACAAATGTAAATCATTTATCTGCTAGCTGTTCTATGAAAGGCAAGCAGTTGCTGCAAGCTGCTTCAGCTGAGAGCTTTTAGAGAGGTATGGTCTAGTGATTAAGTAATCAAGGAGTTCTAAAGTTAACTCCCAACAAGATGGAGAAAGCTTAGAGGAAGTTTCTAACCCAGAAAGATTTCTTGAGACACCCAGTGAGTTGTTGTTTCTACTGCCCTCATAGCAGTCTATCTTGCTAGCAGAGAGGGAATATTTCAAACCTGTAGATCAATTTTTAATGGAGCCTTAAGAAAGGGTCTTAACAGCACCATTTCAGGTCCCTTGGAGAGAGGATACCTGATGATCACTGAAATACTTTTCACTTCACTGAGGAGTACAGGTGGGAATGATAGTTAAGTGGAGAATTTTCTGCTGGTTACCCGATCAGGCTGTCAAGACTCAGCTTTCGCTGAAGAACCTTTGGGTATTTGCCAGAGAGGAGCCCTGGCCATGACCTCTCAGTTGTTTTCTGTTTCTAGTGGTCCATGAAACCAGAGATCTGGCTTTGGAAAGGAATCCAGCTGCCCATTTGGTCAACATTTCTTCAACCACTAGAGTCTAACTGGGATTCACCAGGATGTTTTGGTATTCTATAATGGACAGATAGAAGCCTGAGCTGTCTTTATCTGACATGACTTCCCTGTCTTTGGAGTTAGCTCATTTTCTATGGGCTCAGCTTAAAGGTTCTTAGTTGGAAAAGCTGAGGCAGTTTAGAAATTTTTTTCTAATCTTACATGTTCCTAAATGAGAAGTAAAAGTGGCAGGAAAGATCAGAGGTGCCATCAAGAAAATGTTTCTCTTATGCTCATGGTGAGTTATTGAGACAACTTCCTCATGAGTAGTCATTCTCAGCCTGGAAAAATGAGAATGGGAAAACTCAAAAGCTAAGATTGTCTCCTCACCAGCAGAAGATAAGACCAGAAAGGAAACTGAGGAGTCAGGCCCAACATTTTCTCTAGAGTATAGACCAGAATCTCTCAGTGTAACCTGTCCCCAAGTCTTCAAAACAGCCATTAGATGAATGTCTTATTTGGCAGAAGGAGTCCCATGTTCTATTAATAGGCATGTATATTTTCTAAATATAAACTAGATTTTATAAAATGGCTCATTTTACAGCATTTCCTAAATGCTTGTAGATATCCTAAATGGTACCATTACTTATAGGTACTATAAAGTTCACTAGGTGGAATTCCAATATTACTTTTCCATCGTGTTGTCTAAAATAATCACCCAGTCAAGGAAGGAACAATTAATATAAAACAGAAACATAACCCCTTGTCTGAAAAAGTGAAACATACTTTTAAAGAAACATCATAACCATTTTAACAGAAGGCAATGTATAAAAATTCAAGGCATAAAGCATTTTACAAAAGGCACAAGCAATGGCAAAGAAAAATGACAATAGTGATTACCTAATGTTATTCAGCAATCAAGAAATAAAAATGAAGTCTTGGCTGCTGCCGGAGTTGGGACAGCCAGAACCAAGTCTCGGTGAGTTAGCACCATTCACAGACTGCAGAGGGAGAGAACCAGGCTGCACAGGAAGCAATCCGGGCCAGGAAACCTTATCATTTTCATTGTTTTGTTGGGTTGAGTTTTACTATCTTTTAAAAGTAAATAAATAAATAAAGAGCAGTGACTCTTCCTGTAGGGGATAGGGATGGTGACTCCTGGCTTCCTCAGGATGATAGAGATATATTTAGAATATCAATCCCTGATGTTTATCCTTAGGATGGGAGGGTATTTGTTTGATCTTTTGTTCTGAGGTCCAGCCCACAGTGGGAGGTGTCTGTCTCCTCCACAGTTACAAGGTATCTGAAACCTCCACAAACAGTGAGCTAAATAAACCTTTCCTTCCTTCATTTTGAGTGTTGGGTATTTTCTCCCAACAAGGGGATAAAAGTAACCAAGACAAGGGGTTTCAGCCAGCCTTTCTCTTCTGTGCACATGGAGAAAACTGATAAGTGTGCCTTATGGTTAGTAGGCAATGCATATAAAATTAACCCGTGAGCTTCAAATACTTAGAGATTTAAAATGTGTAGCCTTTTGTTGCTGCTAAGGAAGGTTATCTAGATGATTAATTAGGTAACACAGGTGCCTTGGAGGCTTCTTCCCAGTTGAAATTCCTCTGAGTCTTTTGTTTGTTTCTGTGACCTCTTTTGCAGGTTGAAAAGTGCTGCCTTTGCTCTATTTACCTTGGTCACTCTAAATAAATTAGAAAGCAAAGGTTTATATCTCTTGATCAAAGGCTTGATAGCAATGCTTCCTTCTTTAAACATGGCTTTACCTGAAATCAATTGAAATTTATGGTTTTGAAAACACTTGCTGGAGTACAATTTGAATTCCCAGGAAAGATGCACTCTCAGGTTGGTAAATGGGTGGCTAAGTCCAACCTGATTTTATCTTCTTGTCACTTGCCAGATGTCAATAACCTGCCCTGAACTGAGTGAACTCAAGAGATGCCTTGAGAATATAGAAATCAAGTAGAAATTAAAGGGATGCCTATTTTCTCTTGCATTTCAGAAATGTGAACCTGAGGGCCAGAATCTCTTATTCCCTTGGAATGTATTCTTAAGCATTGGAGGATGTTTGACCCTCACATATTGACAAAGAGCAGTTCAATATTTTTTCTGCACCCACACATGACCTGCCTATCCCCTAGAGCCAAAATGGAATGTTGAGGGAAGTATTCATTATACTATTTCATAAGTACAGTTGTACTGTAAGAAAGACGGAAAGTGGTCAGAATTACCTTATGTTCAAATTTTCTTTGCACTAAGAGATAAGTTTTTTTTGTGTGTGTTCAACATGTATATATAAGCCATGGGAAAACCAGACATCTCTGGTGCTTATCACCGAACCCGAGGTTTCCTGCTCTTGCCTTTTGGACCCTGAGAATGAGATTAACTTTTTTCAAAAAATCATTTTTTTTTAATTTAAGAGAAAAAAGACACATATAAGGAAGACAAAAAGGAAGAGAGATAAACAAACAACAGCGAATCCACAACAGTAACATTATAGGTTTACAAAACAAGGAACTTGACAATGGTTGCGATACTGCGTATCATTGCCTTTCAACACGGTTGTTTACATTAACAGATATAGACATGCAAAATTGATTTAATCATATGAGAATTAACTGATCTTTCTCAATAACTAATACATTCAGCAGTATAGTCATTTTAGTTATCTTACATATACATATATACAGATTTATGTCTTTTTACTTTTCCCTTCCCTCTTTCCTCCTTTTTCCTTCCCAATTACTTTTGCTCTTTGAGCAGTTTTTTACCCTTGCATAGTATTTATTGTAGATTTTGGATCATATATACTTTTTCAGTTTCTTACACTAGGGAGACAATATGGTATTTACACATGTGGGTTTGATTTATCTCACTTATGAGCATGGTCTCAAGTCATGTCCATTTAGTTATAAAAGTCTCAGTGCAATCTTTCTTGATAGCTGAGTAGTATTCCATTGCATAAAAATACCACATCTTTCAAAAAATCTTTTATTATTACTAAACCAGAGAAGAAGTTCCAAGACAACCCCAATGAAAACCCCACCTATGAGAGTGGCTCCAACCAGAAGAAAACTAGCCTGCCTTCCTAGTGACTGCATGACTGGCGCGGACTCCAGGGAGAGAAAGATGTGCCTCCTGTATGCCTACCGGCGCACAGGCTAAGAATCAAGGACATTTCCCCTCTCCCCCTCATAAGCAACCTGCTGGTTCAGAGGACCAGCTAACTTGATAGCAACTAAGGCGCATAAAGCAACTAAATGCTTGTATTGTTTGATTGATTTTGCAGGCCTGGGGCTGGCAGTCTGAGCATCTCTTGGGAAGATGACAGTATGCAATGTAGCAAATATGGGGAATTATCCTCTGTCTTGTCTTTGAGGCCCAATATTGTTGTCATTGTTTTGCTTTATTCTGATTAATTTTTATTTCCTTTATTTTTTTTTGTGTCATTTCATATCCTGTTTTTATTGGTTTTATTATGTTTTGTTTTTGGTTTGATTTTACTATACCTGATGGAATGGACAACTATTGTGACGATAACAAGATACACTATAGTAGCTATTGTTTTCAGAGTATGTTTCTTTGAAGTTCTGTACCAGTTCTACTGCTTTGTTTTGATTGACTTTGTTCTATTATGTTTTGTTGGATTTTACTATCTTTAAAATAACAAAAAATAAAGAACAGGAAGAGACATCAGGAATGTACACACACAGAGGGGAAAAAAAACCCCACCTACTATTACTAAGCCAGAGGACAAGGTTTCCAAAACACCCATAATCAAAGCTCCATCCGTTGCTACTGAGCTTAAGGTTTTCTCTACTTGCCCTTTGGAATCTGAGATCCCTCCCCTTTACCCTTTAGAGTCTAAGGGTGTGGCTTCTAATCCAGCCATAATTAAAGCCTCTACTAGGTTATACCCAACTATAGCTAACCTTGTCCAAGCTCCTCAAGTACAATGTTCTTTACAAGAAGTAAATGGCCAATTCGGACATGCTCCTGCCCATGTGTCCTTTCCTCTCAGTGACCTCAAACATCAAACAAGATCCAGCAAAGTTTTCAGTCGACCCTGATAAGTTCTCTGATAAGTACAAGATTTTAGAGGACTTATTCAAATGTATGAGCTAGACTGGAAAGATGTAATGTTACCTTTAATTCAAGCATTAACTTTTAATGAGAGACAAACAGCATTATGTGCTACCAGTGCATTTGGAAATGAATAGCATATTGTTAATTTTAGAAGGCCAGAGGACAGACAGCCTGGGAAACATCTGGCTCCTACTGGAGCCCAAGAAGTCCCTACACAAGATCCCTACTGGTCTACCAACCAGACGGGAGACTGGAATAGGAGACATCTTCAGGCACGCATTCCTGAAGGTGTAAGAAGGACAAGAACAAAGTGTCAATTATCTTAAATTATCAACTATTCAACATGGGGAAAAGGAAAACCCCTCTGCCTTCTTGGATCACTTATGAGAGGCATTAATAAAGCATCCATCCTTTGCTTCTGATTCAACAGAAGGCCAAATAATTCTTAAAGACAATATTTAAATACTAGTCAGAGTCAGACATTAGAAAAAAACTGCAAAAGATGGTTTTAGCTTCAGATAGCTCACTTGATACTTCAGTAAAGATTGCTTCCTCAGTATTTTATAATTGAGAGCAGGAGGAGGCCAAGGGGAGAAAACAGAGGGATCAAGAGAAGGTGACATGCTTAGCAGAAGCCCTTAAAGAAATAGACTGTAAATCTGATTCTTGGGTCTCTATGAAGAGCTCAATGACAAAACTTACCTTCTTCTATGACAAAAAGCCAGGCCACCTAGAGAAAGATTGTGACAAAAAGCTTCTTGGGCCATGTGCTGATTGCAAAGGTGATCACTGGAGGTCAGACTGCCCTCTGAGTTGGAGGCCTCAGAGCACAAACCTATCTTATCAGCAAGTACACCAAGACTGAAGGGCCCCAGGGCACTTGCTGCCTTCTTAACTCTTTCCAGACTGTCATCTCCATGGAGGAGCCCTGAGTAATCATGACCATAGAAGAAAAAGAAATCAGCATATTGTTGGACACTAGTGTGTGTCTCTCAGTTCTTCACTTCAGTCCTTGCCTTCCTTCCAGTCCTCACACCACAGTGAAAGGGGCACCAGAGAAGAGGTAACTCCCTACTTTTTTCAACCCTTAAGCTGTAACTAGGACAACTTTCTCTTCACCCATTTCTTGCTAATTATATCTGAAAGTCCAGTTCCCCTCCTGGGGAGAGATATTTTGTCTCATTTAAATACTGTAAGCTACAAGCACACAGGTCAGATACACTGCTTTCCCCTTGTGGAAACAGAAATAAATCCCAAAGTTTGGGCAATTGAAATAGAATAGATAGAGCAATAACTGCTACTCCAGTGCAAATATTCCTCAAAGGTCCTATTATTTTCCTCACTAGAGACAATATTCTCTAAGATCTGAAGTTAAGAGAGGATTATTGCATATAATCAATAACTTAAGGACACAAGATTTACTTAAAATTTGTAGCAGCCTGTCTAGCACTCCCATCCCAAAAACCCAATGGAGAATGGAGGTTAGTATAGGACCTTAGATTGGAAAATGAGGTAATAGTACCATTCCATTCTGAGCTACCTAAACTGTATACTATTCTTTCTCAGATCCCAAAAGATGCTGAATTTTTTTTGTGTTAGATTTAAAAGATGACTTCTTTTATATTCTTTTGCATACAGATTCCTAATTTCTTTTTGCCTTTGCAAATACCCATGATGGGAGAGAACAATGACTGCAGCAGCAAATAAGCCCAGTCTGGGAACCAGCGCCATGCATGGGCCTCCAGTGGACTGGAAAAAACTAAACCCAAGGCTCTCCCCGTGAGTCAGTGCCCTTTGCAGACCAGGGTTAGAGAGAACAATGGCCACAGCAGCAAACAAGCCCAGTTGGGGAAGTAACACCTTGCACGGGCATCTGGCAGACTGGGAACATCTATACCCAAGCCTCTCTCTGTGAATGAGTGCCATTTCCAAACCACAGTAGAACAGACCAATGGCCATAGTACCAAACAAGCCCAGTCTGGTAACTAGCACCATGTGTAGGCTACAGTTGTACTGGGAACAGCCAGGGCCCAGCCCCTTCTGGTGCACAGGCTGGCAAACAAGAAGTACCAATACCCACTCCCCATACACTGTAAGAACTGGCTTATCCAGAGAAACACTGGCTCTGTAGATAACTATCAAGGTGAAATGGAATTGAATGGCTGTGGTGCTTTGGTGTTTCATGAACATTGCAGGTCTAGGGCCAGTGGTCTGATCACAGGTTCAGAGGATATCACTAAGCAGTGTATCATGTAGGGGGGTCTCCTTCTGAGGGTCGCAGGCATTGCTGATACCCTATGGTCTTGTTTTGAGGTCCTATACCTTTACCATCGTTTTATTGAGTTGGCTTTTATTCTCTTTTGTTTTGTTTGATTATGTTAAATTCCATGGCAGGAAATGCTATTTCCAGGATAGCAAGATATATTATGGTAGCAATTTTGGATTTACTATTGGCTTGTTTTGAAGTCCTTTATTGCATTCATTGTTATCTTTTTATTGTTTCTAGTCTATTCTGTTCTGTTTGATTTTTACTATGTCCAAAGTTATCTGCAGCTATTTTGAAGACATCAAAAGGCATTATGGCAATTACTGTTGATTTCATAATGTTTTAATGTCCTATATCTCTTATATTGGTTTGTTTTGATTGGTTTTATTCTGTTATATACTCTTTAAAAAAAACAAAGAAAGAAAATATCCCTGATCAGGCCTCTCAATTGACTTGGACTGTGGTTCCTCAAGGGTTCAGAGACAGTTCTCATCTTTTCCAGCAAGTGTTTTCCCATAACTTGGTGTGTTTTCTAATGTCCCCAAGTCAAGGACTTCTAATATGTAGATGATATACTGTTGTTTGCCCCCACAGATGAGCTCTCTAGGCAAGGCACCTGTGTTCTCCTGAATTTTCTAGCAGGCAGGGGTTATAAGGTTTCTAGAACCAAAGTACAACTTTGTTGCCCTGAGGTAAAATATTTAAGCCTTGTCATATCCAAGGGAACCTGAAGACTCAGGGAAGAAAAAATTAAACCATTTTTTTCCTTCCCACAGCCCAAGACTAGGAGTTACAGACTTCTGTTGCCTTTGCATGGCAGGGTATGGTGAAATTGCTCAACCCCTTTATTGGCTTATAAAAGAAACCCAAAAGACAGATACCCATATTTTAACCTGGGAACCTGAGTCTCAAACTGTATTATGCAAGCTTAAGTAAGTGCTTATAAATGCCCCAGCACTGGGCCTACCAACAGTACACCGCTTCAACTTGTATGTTGATAAAAGGCAGGGCATGACTTTGGGAGTGCTTATGCAGTGTTGGGGACCTACTTAACAGCCTGTAGGATATCTGAAATCATGAATTAGAAATTACGGCAAAGAGATGGACTGTGTGCCTTATACCTGTGGTTGCAGTAGCTCTCTTAGTGCCAGAGGCATCCAAGAGAACTTTAGGCAGAGATCTCATTGTATACACACTCTACAGTGTGGCTGGACTTCTTTCTTCCAGAGGGATCCTATGACTGTCTGATAACTGACTTCTTAAACACCAGTCTCTAGTTATAGAAGGACCAGCCATTCAAATAAAGACATGTTCCTCCTTAAACCCTGCCACCTTTCTACCAGAAAAGGAAGAATTTAAGGCTGAAAGACATGATTGTGAGCAGGTAATTCTCCACAAATATGCATCCAGAGACTTATTAGGCACACCCCTTAGTGACCCTGATTTGACCATCTTCTGTGAAAGAAGGGACATGGAAATGGGACAAGAAAGGCAGGATATGCAGTAGTGACTCTACATCAGATTTTTGAAAATTCCTCACTTGCACCTGGGACTAGTGCTCAGCTAGTAGAACTCATAGCTCTGAACAGGGCTTCACAACTCAGTAAAGGACAGAAAGTCAATATTTATACTGATTCAAGGTATGCTTTCCTAGTGTTGCATGCCCACACAGCTGTATAGAAACAAATAAATTATCTGACAATCAACAGATCTCCTATAAAGTACCATAAAGAGATAGATGAACTTTTATCATCTGTCTGTATGCCCTCTAAACTGGCAGTAATTCACTGTAGAGGACACCAAAAAGGAGCTGATGAAGTATCTCAAGGTAATCAACTGGTTGATGCAACAGCAAAAGAAGCTGCTTGAGGGCTCCCTCCAAGCCCCCCTGATCTGGGAAGGGTCCCTTAATCATACTCAACCCAAATATTCCCAGTCAGAAATCAAGTGGGCTCTCTCCCATGGATGCCAATTCTTTCTTTCTGGATGGTTACAATCAGATGATAGTAAATTATTCCTTCCTGGTGCTAAGCAATGGAAAATGATTAAGTCTTTACACCAAACCTTTCACTTAGGGAGAGACAAGACCTACCAGATGGTCTCAAAGCTATTCATTGGAAAAGGACTCTCTTAGACAATACAACAGATAGTTAAAACACATGAGCTCTGCCAAAACCACTCCTGTCAACCACACCATAGTCCCTCCAGGTATGCGGAGACATGGTAAATGCCCTGAAGAAGACTGGTAGCTTGATTTTACTCATATACCAAAGAGTAAGGGACTCCAGCACTTATTGGTCTGGGTAGATACTGTCACAAACTGGAATGCAGACTTTCACTGTAGAACAGAAAAGGCACAAGAGGTGATTGTGGTTCTGGCCTTAGAAATCACCCCAGATTTGGACTTCCTAAGAGGTTACAGAGCAATAATAGGTCCTCTTTTAAAGTAATAATCACACAAGGTGTCTCTCAGGCACTGCTCATTCTCTATCACCTCTATTGTGCCTAGAGGCCACACTCACTGCAAAAAGTAGGAAAAAATGAATGAGACCCTAAAGAGACATCTTTGCAAGATGGCTCAAGAAACTCACCTACAATGGCCTCACTTACTACCATTAGCTCTTACCAAAATAAGAAATACACCTTAAAGCTAGGCCTCTGTCCACTTGAAATGCTCTGTGGATGACTGTTTCTGACTAATGATTTTCTCTTTGATAGAGAAACAGATGCCTTACTGAAAGACAGCACCTCACTGGCTAAATTCCAGCAGACTTTTCAACAGCTAATAGAAGCTCAGCCTAAAGAAAAGGGAAATCCCATATTCCAACCCACAGACTTAGTACTGGTAAAGTCTCTTCCCTCATCATCTCCTTACATAGGACCAACTTGGAAAAGACTGGACTCCATGATCCTGTCAACTCCATCAGCTGTCAAGATAGCAGGCCTATACTCCTGGTTATACCACACTTGACTTGGGAAGCAGAGACTGTTGCTGAATGTGAAAAACCATCCAAATACTCCTGTGAACCCATAGAAGACTTAAAATTACTGTGCAAAAGAAAGTCAAGTCTCAGATAAGTAACCTAAGGTGTTACTCTTAGCCCTTTTACTAATTACTTTACCACTCACAGAAAAATATAACTCCTTTGTAGTATAGACACAGAAATATGCAGAACAATTACAAAGACCATCTTGCTGGATATGAGGCCTGCTCCCCTTGTCAAGTATATCAGGGCTTCCTTGATGGGTGTCCCCGTTTCAAGGAGATGATTGGAATGAACTGTAAGACTACATTGATGAAACATGAAAGAGTTCATGGATTCACAGCTTGTCCACTGTTACAAGGTAACTCAATGGCTATAAACTTCACCCTTAATGATTCTGGGCACAATCAGATGTTTTCTAAAAATGCCACTAGAGCCTCTATACAGGCACTAGTAAAACTCCTCAAAAAATAAGAATAAAGGTCCTATCACAAGAGCCAACAATCATAGCTATCAAATGGCTACTTCCAAATATGGGATGATTATATGTGGCTAACTCCAGCTATAGAAAAGCTTAGTAGAACAGCCTTCTTATGTTGGGAACAAAGAAATCACTCACGTTCTCATTGCCCTAACTCTACTAAATACTTAGGATGACACCCCCTGAGCAATGTTTACTTGCTGGAGCCTTACAGATGAAAGACTAGTTTGTGATGAACTGGCTTAGCCATCCTGGAATTAGATGGGAAGCCCCCAGTGGCATTCATTGGTCCTGTGGAACTAATTTATGGCCCTGGTTACCCCCTGGATGCATAGAGAGGTGCACACTGGGACTTGCATGGTTACAAGGCAGGAAAGTAAAAAAACCTCGACAAACTTGCAAACTTACCTTGCCTTTAACATCGATCACTGGTGCAATCGTTTGGATTCTATCTTTGTCCTCCCCTAGAATTAGAGGATGTCATGTAACACATCGAGGCCTTGACTAATATACTCAGTGGGCCTTAAACAACACCCCAACTGGCCTCTTCCTCCTAAAGAAGTGAAATTAATGAGACAAGCTGTCCTGCAAAATCAGATGGCATTAGACATTCTAAAAGCAGCACAGAGGGGTATTTGTGCAATTGTAAGAGTCAGATATGTGTATATTCCTGACATTCCTGTTAATATCTCGAGAGGTACTCAAGATATTAGACAGCAGGTTAATTCTATGTCATATTCTGAAATTCCCTGGACCTTCTCCTTATCATCTTTGTAGGAGGTGATTACTGGCTCTTCCTGGGGTAAACATTTGTTGACTATATTCACAATAACTTTGTTGATCTGATTATTTGGCGCATGTATTCTTAACTGTTTCTTTGACATTGTCTCCTCCAGACTTAAGATGAGAATTCCTGATGTCTATCAAAGGCCTTTACGTGGACCCTCTGGAGATTATCTCTAACTGCCAATCGCAACAACAACCCCCTTCAAACTGCAGTAACCAGAATGATCACCACCCTTTGCCCTCTTATGGCAATTCAATATCCCTCTTCAGAATGGGGAATATTATAGACAGGTAAGCTAGGCAGAAATATTATAGACAGATAGGGCTAAGCCCTTGAGAGAGCCAGGATGAAGGAGAAACTGTGGCAGGAGACATGTCTGTCAGAGACCAGGCCTCAAGATAAAGATGAGATGATCAGCCTTGTATACTTCATTGAAGGACAAACACCAGGCCTAATGAAGCCTAGATAGACATCAGTCACCCTAGTGTCTGACCGAGACCCCTGAACTCATCATTTCCTAGAAAGTCTTTGTTATTTCAATGTACCTTTGTAACATGACTTGTTTCCCCTTTAAATCACTATTACTTAAGCTACTACACTTGTATGCTTGTTGGTTAATTATAGCTGCACCCTACGTCCTACCCACATGGATATTGCTCTATAAACTGCCCTGAGAAGTGGGGTCTTCAGGCAACCCATTCGGGCTTCCTCCTGCCTCTGATGAGCCATAATCTCTCCCTTTCAATAAATGTTTCTTACTCTTAACTTCTATTGTTCTTAGAATTCATTCTTCTATTTTAGAGCACACCAATTAGGCATATCAGACATCTAACAGGTTGAGAGATAGAATATTTTTCTATTTCATCTCCTATGTCATATCTGGTCACATCAGGACATGAACTTGGCACATCTGACATCTAACGGGTTGGGAGTTTTTACCCTGGGACGAAAGTAGAGCACTAACACTTAGGGAAGCGATAAATGGACAAAATTCTAGTGTTACCAGACTGGGTCAGAGGAGGAACCTGAAAAGCCGAGAGGAGAAACTGAAAACCTGCTAAAACACAGAATGCTTGTAAGTTTGCTGACTTCTGTCATGGAAAAATAATTTTCAGGATGCATCAAGAACCAGTATACGAAGGATGTATTAGGCAGAAATTCAGTATACACCCAAGAGTGGAGTTCAGGAGCTCAGAGAAATGAAATGCACTACTATTTGGGACTGGAAATAATTGTTTTTGGTGGTGAAAATCTGTGGAATTTGATGACCCATAGTCTTGGGCTTGAGGGAGGATGGTTTACCCATGTGAGATAATGGTCTATACTTAGGGGAGAACCAAGTTTACAGATGAAAAAGTGGTTTATTCACAAGTGAAATAAAACAAATTGGAAGTAAAAAGGGAATGGTGGGACTCACATGAAGGAAATGGAATTGCTCACTGCTGGGAAGAGAGAGAGGGAAAAAAAGTTTAAACCAAACTTACGTCCTGAAAACTGCGGATTTTAATTTTAAAATTATAATTTTTCTTTCCTTTCTGTCCATTTGTACATTTTCTTCTGCCTCAAATAGATTGCAGTTGATTGTTTCACAAAATAATCAGCTGTTGGACAACTTTGAGCATGGCTCATGTTTACTCACCCCGGAAGTCAGACACAGTTACACCTGCTGTAACTTTGCCTGAGCTGGCTCTCAATATTGTGGCTGTTCTGCTACTTTGTTAGTTGGTCATTGTTCTAGTAAGTGTACTTTTTTAATTTCTAGGGCCGGGAGATCTTTTGTTCTATTGCTTTTTGCACGGCTGGTAACAAGGTTTAGCTGAAAGATAAGAACGTGGTTGTGTGCAGGTGCAGGAAGTGCTGACAGTGGAGCGAGCAGGGGAAAGGTTGTTTTGAGCCCTGCACCTGCCTGGCTTCTCTGGCTGTGCTACAAGATAGGATCATTTCAAACAAAAAAGTGTAGGAAGTGGCAGTCCCTCAGTCTCACCAATGAATTCAAATCAGCTCCAAGAAAATAAATTCAAGTCAGGAACACAAACCCCACCCAGAGCTGAACAATAGCTGTTACCAGTGCCTCAGGGACATTAACTGCTTAGCTCAATTGTAAGTGGCGGGTTGCAAGCTTACCCCCAGTCAGGTTTAATTAATTATGTAGTTAAGCAATTTTAATCTATGTTATTATAAAAAATGAGGATATCTGTAGCTTTAATTACTGTGAAAATGAAGAATTTAAAAAGAGAGGTGGGAAGCAAGTTATGACAAAGTGGGAAATAGTCTATTCAGGTGGGTAAAGAGTTTAAGCATGAAATTTACTCATGTTCTTAGCACATAATGCAAAAACAGAAATGGTGAACCATTTAAATTTCATGATCTGATGAAAAAGAAAGGGCATGGAGGAAGGAGAGGGAGGGAGAAAGGGAGAGAGGGCAAAGTCACAACAGAACTGTTTTCTAAGAAGTATGTGTGGGCTGAGGATGTAGCTCAGGGGTTCAGTGCCTGCCCAGCAAGTGCAAGGCCCAAGGTTTGATTCCTGGTGCAAAAAAGGAAAAAGAGAAAAAAAAGCAGACACCTTAAACAAACAAACAAATAAACAAAAAATTCCATAAAAAAAGGAAGAAATATTTCTGTTTGGAGGAGCAACCATTCTGCCTGGAAAATTAGATTTTACAAGTTGTCATGTAAGGGACTTGGGGTGACTTGTCCAGAGATGTCTTCAGATATGATTTTCCAGGAGCAAAAATGGCCTGGGTCTTACCATGAAGTTGTGAAAGCATGAATCAGTGGTGCTTTAAAAAAAAGCAGTGCATTTATAATTAAGCTCCTTCATCAATACTTCATCTTATGTCTCATTTATTTTTAACTTCAGCTCAGGGTGAGAGGTGGTTTCTCATCATGACTTGGTTTCCAGAAAGATGGGTTTTATTTAGAGACAGAGATGATACAGGTAGTACAAAAAAGCCAGGTTGAGCAAGCCACCAGAAACCACCAGGCCTTCTTTTCCTATTGGTTGCTCAATACTGTATTTGCCCTGAGGTGCTACTTATGAGACAGAGAGTGAAATAACTGGGAGAATTTTGGCCAAAGTACCAGAACTGACTTCATGGGCTGAGCAGGAGTTTTGGCTGTTGGAAATTCCCTCATGAATATTTTGGGATTTCCACCTAGAATGTGGTTGGGCTGGGATGGTAGAAGATAGCCAGACCTGATGTCTCTGGTAATAGTCATCCCTGCTTAAAGGCAATAATCCTGGCCCTAAGAAGTTTTCTCTCCTAAACCAGTTGACAAGCTGGCCTTGTCCCGGTATTTAACTTTGTGTACAAGGGCAACTTTTCTAGTACACTTTGGCAGGTGGATTCAACTAGCTTGTTTTCTTGCCTTCCCTTACCTGGTTCTTTTGCTTCCAGCATCAAACACCTGCATTGCAATTGCCAGTGGACAATATTTAGCACCTGTGGATCATTCTTAGGGGCACTTCTAACTTCTCTAGATTGATAACCAATGTGTTTCACAAGAGGGGGTACAGAATTAAATGGAGATATCACGTATCCACTTCTAGCCTTTTCAATGAGAAAGTTTTCACTTGTGGATGACTCAGTGATGGATTCTCTCCAGGGTCATGCTCCTTGGAGGGCACAGGTTCCTTCCTAGGGTGCCAGCTGAATTGCAAGGATGAGTAACAGTCATTCTCTAAGGTGGTGTGCGGTTTTATGATCCATAAGAGGGCATGGGTTTGGCTTTCAGAGGCAGGGGCTGTCCCCTTGCTGTCAATGTCAAGTTAAATAATAGGAAACGAACCCCTCAAATTCCCAAGTTTATTTAACTGGTGCATTCTGAGGCACCCCAGGCTGTTGTAAACATGGCAACTGTGGGGTTTTCCCTGTGTGGCTAAGACAAGTGATTCACTTTTCCGGGTAATTTCTCTTTTTGACTGTTGGCTGAGTTTTGACTGCTCCGTTAAAAAACCAAACCAAACCAAACCAAAACAAAACAAAACAAAAAAAACGAAACAAAAAAACCCCCATCAATTACCTGAGCCATTTTCACAGGGATATGTATATCTAGGCAGACATTCTCTGGGATCCCCAGAGGTTCAGGGAATAATATTAGTGAAAATATTCATAATAGTGACTCTTCTTAGATGGTGCTTACTGTGTTCCACAGGGTCTTCTAAATACTTTCCATTCATTTATTTACTTGTTTCATTTTAATTTTTAGAAATTTTCATTAATACATGTTTGCATTACATAATGATTGCACTCATCATAGGGAGTTGACCATGTTCATTTACTCATTTGATGCACACAAAATCTCTGGGGTGAGTGGTATCCTCATCTGTAGAGTGGAAATGGAAATAGTGAGATTAAGTAACTTGTCCAAGGTCACAAAGTGGTGGGGAAATGTCTGTGAGACCTACAACTTTGTTCTTCTCTTTCAAGATTATTTTGAATATTAAAAGTCCCATATAGCTTTTAGGATAGATATTTTGTATTGTTTTAGAAAACATTAGATTTTAATGGAGATTGCACTGAATTTGTAGATTGTTTTGGGTATTATTGACATTTTAACAACATTAAGTCTTCCAGTGCATGAATTTAAGATGTCTTTCCATTTATGGGTGCCTCCTTCAGTTTCTTTTAGCAATATTTTGGCAGATACTTTTCAGTGTAGTCTTTCAACTCTTTAGTTAAATTAATTCCCAAGTGTTTTATTCTTTTTGGGGCTATGTAAATAAAATTGTTTTCTTAATTTCCTTTTCAGATTATTCCTTGTCCCTGTATAGAAATGCAACTGGTTTTTATGTGCTATTGCATATCTTGGAGCTTTGCTGAATTCATTTTTTAGTTATAACTTTTTTGTGTGAAGCCTTTAGGTTTTCTACCTATACAATCATGTCATCGATGAACAGAGATAGTTTTACTTCTTCTTTTCCAATTGAATGCCATTTATTTCTTTTTCTTGTCTAATTTCCTCTAGCAATTACTTCCAGCAAACTTCTTTTAACATATTGAAGATTCACTTTGCTAGCATTTTGTTAAGGACTTTTGTATCAATATTTATCAGGGATATTAGTATGTAGTTTTCTTTTCTTATAGGTGTCTCGTCTAGCTGTGGTATAAAGATCATGCTGGCCTCAAAGAATGAGTTAGGAAATGTTCACTTCCCTTCAATATTTTGGGAATAATTTGGAATAGATTGGTGTTAATTTTTCTTTGAATCTTTGGTAAAGCCATCTGGTCTCGGGATTTTCTTTGCTGGAAGTCTTTTGATTATTGATTCAACCTTATCTGTCTTGGTAAGGTGTGTGTTTCTAGGAATTGTCCATTTCACTTATTTTTATTTATTTTTTATTTTATTTTATTTTTTTGGTACTGGAGATCGAACTCACAACCTCGCACTCGCCAGGCAGGCACTTATGCCACTGAGCTAAATCCCTGGCAAGAATTGTCCGTTTCATCTAGACTAGTGATGGCAAATCTTTCAGAGACCTAGTGCCCAAACTGCAACCTAAAAACCACTTCTCTATCACAGAGTGCTGACACTGCAATTAAACTGAATACTGAGGTTTTAGTTTAGAAAAAACAACCCATACAGTAACATCTTTTGTCTTAAAAGAAAAATACAGTAAGAGGCATGCCATAGGTTCACCACCACTGATATAGACTGTCCAATTTCCTGGCATATCATTGTTCATAGCATTCTTTTATAATCCTTTTTAGTTCTGTAAAATCAGCAGTAATGCTTCTTGTTTAATTTCTGATTTAAGTCATTTGAGTCTTTCTCTTTTTTTCTTAGTTGACCTAGTTTATCTCTGTAAATTTGATTTTTCTAGGTGCCTCATATAATTGGAATCATACAACACTTGCGCCTTTGTGTCAGCCTTATTTCATTTGAGATGTTTTCAAGGGTCATGATTATACTATCATTTTTAAAAATTTCTCTTTCTTGAAACTTTGTTATTTTGAAGGGATATTAAACATTATCCAGTTAGTTTTAAAGATGACAAAACTGGAAATAAGAGTGTTAATTGACTTGTTCAAGGTCAAAAGCTACTTAGAAGTAGGGTAAGGGCTGTAGAAGTCTAGTATCTTGAGGGTCCTCTAAAGCTCCCTATGAGCCTGCAAATATGCAAAAGCAAGTAAGATATGGAATAATATCACAATTTATTAGGCTTTGGTGATAATTTAACTGGCACTCTTATACTTCCCCTCATTTTTGGGTGGAAAAGAAGAGGATGGTGGTATCCTTCATCTCTAGTCTCTTAGAAGCTTCTATTCTCTCCTCCCTATTTAAGATTTCAAAGTCTCTGGTTCCAATTCTAGTTCTGCCATTTGGACCATTGAGTATTGCCCCCGATTCCTATTTCTTTACCAATAAAATGTTAATGATAGTATCTACCTAACAGAGGATTGTGATCCACCTGGCACCCATTGGGTGCCCATTATGTGAAAGTGATGTGGGGAGGAGGAGGAGGCAGGTAGACAATCAAGAGTATGAAGAAAGGGCTAGGTTTGTGCTTAGGCAACTATTTCATAGGCTCTTGTCTAACTGAGGCTATTCTGACCGGCCTGGGAAATTCTGGCCAGCAACTCATGCACTCAAGTCAAACCTTTGTTCTGCTTGCTGATCTGAAAAGACAAAATTGTATCTGATAGGGGAAAATGTAAAGCTGTCATGAGGACTCACCTTTGAAATTGAACTCTAAGGAAGAGCAACCCCTGAACTGTGGTGATAAACACAGACACAGGAAGCCAACCCAGGAGCCATGGTGTTGCAGAGTGGCTTTGGGAGGCTCACCTTCTGCCCATCAACATAGATAGGAGAGGTTTACCCCACCCAGATGGCATCTGCTCAAATTTATGAAGATTGAGCTGCTCACTTCTTTCCTGGGTGGTGCTGGCTGTGTCCCCCCCACCACAAATACAACCCCTCTACCTTCTCTTTTCTACTTGTCTCTCTATGCAGTGGTAGAGGGTAAGTGAATTTCTTCTTCTACATAGCAAACCTTTATAATATTGTGCACAACCATCACAACTCCCATAAGTATCCTTCCACATGTTAGCCATCCTCTGACACAATTTTCTCTTTCCCCCATAGTGCCTAATAGCTTTAGTAAGTTAGATTGATGGACTAGTAAATGAAAGGATTATGATGCGGTAACCATCTGCCTTCGGATCTCAGTCATCTTTCTTTGGACATGCCCTATGTCCCAATGTCAATAAAATGTGGTTTCCTGAGTGGGACACAAGGTTCCACACGAGTCTGAGCCATCTGGATGACAAGAGTTGTCACCTCATGTTTGTAGAACAGTCTGCTTCTGTTCACTTGGCTAAAGGTTGTGTTAGATTTTTTTTGACAGATGTGTCTATTCCATGATCCTGAGTGTTATAGTTTGTGTCTAGATGTACCCCAAAAGCCTCATGCAGTCATGAAGGTATTTTCAGAGGTGGTTGAATCTAAAGTTTATCATTAATTTGTAGTTCTCAGATTAAGGATGCTGGAATTAAGGGTGGGTGATTGCTGGTTCAGTCCACTGATTGGATAAGACAAAAGGGGTAGAAAGAGTCTTATCTGCCCCCTCCATTGTTTTGCTGTCTTATCTGCCATGAACTCTTGCCCCTCTGCTATATGCCACCCTGCCTTGGAGCCAGCCAATTATGGACTGAAACCTCTACAAACTGTGAGCTAAATAAAACTTTCCTCCTTTAACTTGTGGAATCAAGTATTTTGTCTCATCAGTGAGAAAAGTAATTAGAACAGAATTTTGTACTAGCAAGGTGGAGTTATTGCTGTGACTATACCTGACTGTATGGTTCAGGAGTCTTTGGGAATGATTTATGGGAAGAGTTAGGAATGATTGAGAGATCCAAGTTGAAAAAGTAGAGTTGTAATGCCTTAGGCTGTTCTGTGTGGGAGATTATGGTCAGAACTCAAAGACCAGAAAGCTGGAAAAGACCAGGCTTGGGAGGTTTCTGCTGGTAAGGACTTCATTGGTTGTTGGACTACAGATGATATGTGTTATGGCTTGGCAGGAAGTTTATCTGCAGTTTGGTCCTGTTCAGAGATTTTTCCTGACACTGAGATTAAAGGCAGTAGAATAATTAATCTTGTAGAAGAAATTTCAAGCAGTTGAATGTTGAGGCAGTGGCATGGCTATGATTGGGGGTTTTTGTCCAAATCTGTGAGCAAAGAATACAGAAGAATGACTAAAAAGATTGTGAGTCTGGACAGAAAGGAAGCTCCAGTAAAGCTGTGGACTGCAAAGATAGAGCTGAGAAGATCCTGATTCTAAGAAGGAAAATGAGAATAGAAAAGATGGCCTAAGAGCATCACAAAAAGCAGCAGGACTCCATCCTTTGCAGCCTCAAAATTTCAAAGGTGAAAGACTTTGCTTTGAGAAGAGAATCTCAGAGCACTGTACTCCAGAATGGTGGCAGCATGGAGAATTTGTTCCTCATAATTAGATTCAGAGTGCTCAGTGATTCAGGTACTTGACCCCTACCACCAAGAGAGAGGGAGCTTGGCTACTGCTCCAGTGGGCGGCAGATTTTGGTATCATCCAGACAGCACTGGTTTAAGGCACATGCAGAATGCAAGAGTTGTGGGGTCAGGAAAGCTTTTGCCTCAATTTCAGAAGAAGACCTGGGAGGCCAGGCTAATGTGTCCAGGAGAGGGCTATATGTAGAGCTGTGAATGGGAAGCCAAAGGTGCAGTAGAGACCTCAGAAATTTGGAAAAGCCAGGAACATGGATCATCTGGGGAAAACTGCAAGGAGGGAACAGAGCTGACCAAGAGCGAAGCCATGGGAGCTACAACCTCAAGCAGTGCCATAGGGACAGAGCAACCCAAGCCCTTTTGAGTTCACATTTTGCCACAGATTGCCTTGGATGCTATACATGGAACAATAGGACTTAATGTTTGCCTTACTGGATTTTGGACTTCCTGTGATCCCATTCTTTTGTATTCCCATTTGTAACTTTTGGAATGGAAATGTCTATCTTGTGCCATTGAATGTTGAAAGTGTTTGACTTTCTTTTTATTTGTACAGGAGCTCACAGTTAAGAGTTCATCTTAAATCTCCAAGGAGACTTTTAACTTGGATTTTTCAGCAATGCTGAAACTGTTAGGACTTTGGCAACTCTTGGAGATAGACTAAATGCCTTTTCATAAAGGGATGTGCATGAATCCTTGTGGGGTCAGGGGTAGAATGTTATGGTTTGTGTCTAGATGTCCCCTCAAAATTTCATGCAGTCATAGAGCTTTTTGGGAGGTGGCTGGATCTAGAGTGTGTGACTGATTTGTAGTGCAATGCTGAGATTAAGGGTGCTGGAATTAAGGGTGGGTGATCGCTAAATCAGTCCACTGACTGGATTGGCACCACCATAGTCCCAGTAGATTAGATACAATATAAGGGCAGAAAGAGGCTTATTTCATACTCTTCTGTGCTCTCCCTTGTTGCTTTTGCTATTTTCAGTGCCACGAACTGTTGCCCCTGTTGTATGGCACCCTGCCTTGGAGCCAGCCAGTTGTGGACTGAACCCTCTAGAAACAGTGAGCTAAGTAAGTCTTTCCTCCTTTCACTTTGGGTGTCAGGCATTTTGTCTCAGCAACCAGGAAAGCAAATAAGACTCTGTCATATTGGATTTAGGATCAGCAAAACACCCAATAATGTTTAAACATGTTTATTGCCATTTACCCCAGGAGATCACAAAAGGGAGAGATTTTTGAAAGATACAGGAAAGGAAAATGAAAAGATATCAATCATTGCTATATCTACTGCCTTCTGTTCTACATATTTTATGTAATTGTGGATTCTTTAATACTTCATTTCATAATAAGATGCATAAAATCATAATAGAAATAAGCAATTCACTCAGTGTGTATTTTATCCTAATATTCTGTTATATAATGTAGCCATTTTGCTGTTGCTGAGCATTTCATTTGTTTTCACCATCTTTTACAAGTACAGTCATAATGAAGATCTTGTTACACAACGTTTTTTTAATCTCTCTAAATTTAGGCCTGATGTCACAGCTTACACAGCACATTATACTGTCTTCCAATATTCAATTTGTTTTTCTTTGGTTTTACTTGATTCTTTCATTCTTATTAAAATTTCTATGGATACAAATTTTTCTTCTAGTTTGATTAAACATGCTTTTCAGATTTGGGTCAATGTAAGTAGGTGTTATATATGCACTTGAATCTTATTAAGATAAAGCCATGAACAAAGCCTCCCTTTAGAACTTTCTGTGTGAATATTAACCAATTAAGAGGAAGGGGAAACATAATTTTTAACCATTACCCTCATTCCCCTCACATTCCTCCTCCTCTCCCCTGCCCTTTCCTACCTTCTCAGACCATATAGGCAGTGAAGGAGACACTCTTGAACAAGCATAGGAGAAGTTGGAATTAAACATACAAATCAACTTCTGTGTTATTACATTCTTAACACTTTATAAATTGATATTCATAGTGGCCATATCACTTCAGTTTAAAGCCAAAGCCCATGTTAATGAGATGCCACATTTAGCTCCATAATTAAAATTTTTTGAGACAGGGTCTCATTATATTGCCTAGTCTGGTCTGTAACTCCTGGGCTCAAATTATCCTCTTGCCTCAGCCTCCCAAATAGCTGGGACTATTGGCATGTACCTCTGTGCCTCACTTATAGTTAATAAGTTTTGATATCTGGTAATATTACTCTCCAAATTTTCTTTTTCCTTTCATGATTGTCTTAGCCAAGTGTTGGCAAACTATGACCCGCAAGATAGATGTGGCCCACAACTTATCTTTCTGTAAATAAAGTTTTATTGGAACAGAGCCATGCCCATTTGTCTATACATTGTCTATAATTGCTTTCATGTAACAATGGCGGAACTGTGTGGTTGCCAAAGATTGCATGGCTTATACAACTAAAATATTTACCATCTGGCTCTTTAGATAAAGAATTTCCCAGTCTCTAGTCTTGGCTAATCTAGGTCCTTTGTATAGTGATACTTGAAAAATCCTGCTGGGATTTTTGAGATTGCGTCAAATCTTTAGAACAGTTCCAGCTTATAATAGTATGTCTTCCAGTGCATGAATTTGGTGTCTCTCACAAAATATTTGTCTTTAGTTTGTATCAGCAGTGTTTGATGGTTTTAGTTTAGTTCTTATGCATCCTTTAATAGATCTATGCTTAAGTACTTAATATTTTTGATACCATCATAAATGGTATTTTAAAACTGCTTGTTTTGAAATAAATTCAAATAAACAAATGTTGCAAAATGAATACAAAGAATTCTGCATACCCTTCACTCAGATTCCCTAAATGTTACCATTTATCACATTTGTTTACTCATATTCTCTCACATACACTATTAGTGATATTTTAAAAATCATATTTTTAATGTTGCTAAACAATAAAGAAATAAAGCTGATTTTTATTGATCTTGTAACTAGTGATTTTGTTAAATTTGCTTGTTAATTGTTCAGCTTTCCTACCTAATTGTCATCTGCAAAAACATGTACCAACTCCACACAAGGAATGTAAATATTGAAAACATGTGCAAAAAGAAAGAAAGAAGAAAGAAAGAAAGAAAGAAAGAAAGAAAGAAAGAAAGAAAGAAAGAAAAAAGAATCAAGAGAAGGATGGAGGTGTGAGGCAGGGAAGGGAAGGAATTAGAATGTATTACGTACATGTACCAATTTCCCACAAGGAATGTAAACATTATATACTACGAATATGTATTACTAAAAATAAAAACAAAATAAAACACTACAAACTTGTTTGAAAGAAAACCTGAAAAAAAATGACTTACTGCACTGGTTAGAACTGCTAATAAATGTTAAGTAGAAATGATAATAGTAAACATTTTTGTTTTGTTCTCAAACTCACAGGAAAGGGCTCAATATTTACTGCTAAGTTGGATGTTAGCTCTGAGTATTTCATTGATGTTATGATAAAAGCTATCAAAATATCTCCCAAACCTAAATATCTTTCAAATAAATTTACACAGCAATGAAAACAAATGGATTACTGTGGTATTCAGCAATATGGTGCATCTCATAAATATAGCAATGACCTAAGAGAGCCAGAAATAAGAGAGTATTATGAAGTTCAAGAACAGGCAAAACTAATTAGGATAGTGGTTTCTAAAGCAGGAGATTGACTAGGAAGGACATAAGAAACCTTCTGGGAAGCTAGAAATGTATTTTTTTGATCTGAGTGGCGGTACAGGCGTGTGTGTGTGTGTGTGTGTGTGTGTTTTCCTGAGAAATGAACCTAAGACCCTGTGAATGTTAGGCAAATGCTCTACCGCTGCATTATACTCCCCCCACCACTTCACTGCGCAGTACACATACATCTAATACATTTTAATAGAAAGCTTTGAAGTTGTATTTTAGTAGAAAATACAAAGTCCTTACATGTTTTGCATAAACTTCAGTGTTGCTCCCAGCAGCAGCTGCTAGCACCTGCTGGCCCAGTCTGTCGATGGAGCTCTCATGAAAGGTTTGGGTCAGTGTCCCTTTCGTGGTCTAGTCACACAACATCCATGTAGCATTTCTCAAACTATTTTCCTTTTGCCCAGGCCCTATACAATGACTATTTAGTCCAGTTTTAGTATAGTATCAGCCAAGGAGACTTGTTGACTTTAGTTTTCAGTAGTTTCTTTGAGTAAAATTGCAGGCTTTTGGATGATGCTTTTGTAAATCCCTCTGGAATTTCTGATACCTTCCAGGGATACCAGTCTATGTAGCCTGAGCATCAGTGGTCCATGCTGATTCTGTTTTAGAAAAGGAAAGAAACTGTTCTGTAAGAGACTTGTTCTTGGTGAATTTGTGTTGGGACCAAGAAATCAAGACACTCATAGATTATCTAGTCAATGATCCATCTAGAAAGTTTCCAGGGCAGAGCACCTCTCTTGGATGGGGAGAATTCCTACCTGCTCTAATGACGTCACAAACTCCCATAAAGCTCCATCTTCTTTATCAGATTTTACTTTGGTAAATTCTTCATTCTCCATTTTTTTGTTTTTGTTTTTATTTAAGTTTGGCACTTGTTATTTGCAATTGAAAACATCTGAACCATACTGAAAAGAAATGAAGAAAAGAATTAAGATGTGTTATATACATGTACCAACTCCCCATGATTAATTAATCATTATGTACAGTAAATGTGTACTAATAAAAATAAAAAGAAGAGAGAAATTACCTCTTGGCAAGTGCTTTAGGTCCACTGACATGTGACTCTTAACCAAATGAAGTAAATACTACTCTGTCAACTCACAGATGAGGAAACTGAGGTTGTGAGAGAACAAATCTAGGGGGAGACAGGACTTGCATTCAGATCATAATTTTGCCTCAATGTTCATTAGTTTCCCCAAACTCATTGTCTCCTTAACTATCATGCCTGAGAGTGTTCTATGCTTCCTGGTTTGCAGATGTTCTCTGTGATGGTGACTGGCATGAAAACAACTGTTGAGTAGTTGTGCTTTCTTCCCATCATGCTTGTCCTGTAATGCTGCCCAGCAACTCCTGAGGGCTTGTCTATGCAGCCCTGATGACCCTCTAGGTCCCCAAAGTGTACCATGAAAAGAAATTGTGTAATGGTTAAATAGCTTGGGAAATGCTCCCTCATTCAGGGACACAGGTGCATTAGCACTCTAAAGGCTCTGCTAAATCTTGCAGTAAATAATCAGCTTAATTCATGTAACCCAGAATTCTGCAAACTCAGTGGGCACAAAGCCTGTTTTGAAGAAAGAATTATTAAAACTTTGGTGAGACACTTAATGTTTATTGAAACAGAGTTTGGGAAATAATGATGTAACAGATCAAACTCAGAATTGTATTAGATACTCCATTATTTGGTCCTTGATGGAATCTGTTTATCTAAGCTTTGGTGTAGCAAAGTCATCTCCTCACAGGATACTACAGAATTGAAATAAGACGCAAGAACCTGAATGCTCTCAGCTGCTGTGTTTCCTTCTTTGTCAGGCATTGCTTACACGCTACATTGTCAGTGCACTTCTCACCACAACCCTGATGGGAGATTCTGTCATTGTGCACAGGAGAAATGATGCTTCTGGGAGTCTCACAGGCTGTAGGTGGAAAGGGCAGGATTTAATCTCAGACCACCTGGGGGGAGAGTGCTACCCACTGCCTCACCCTGCTCTCAGCTCCACGGGCTCTGATGGCCACCAGGACGCTCTTGACAGCTCTTAGTGCAAGTTCCAAGCTTTGGCCCCTTCTGCACTTCAGCATTCTTGCTTCAACCTTGGCTTCTTCAGTCCAAAGAAGACAGTCTCCGAACTCCTACACTGTAGTGGAGAAGTTGTCGGAAAATCCACATAAGCACTCCAGGGCACTTCTACCCAGTGTGGGCACAACTTCAAGACAATACATTGTACTTCAAGACATGCTCTTACCAGCAACTGATGGAGCGATAGAGGAGGAAGTTCTGGCACAGTGAATAGGCTTGGCCTGCTGCATGGGCATCGTGCTTTGGCCAGCACAGGAAATGCTAGGGCCTAGGCTTGTTTCTTGCTTGGCAGGACTCAGTTCTGAACTAGCTTCTGGAGAACCAGTGCTCATTTAATAATCCTTGGTTGACTGCTTCCTTTCCTCCCTCTCATCCTTTTGTCATTTTCCGCATCTTCAACTTGTAATTTTTTAAATAGATAAAATTTATGCATGGTAAAAAAAAATCAAACAGTAGCATAGAGTACAGGATAAAAATTAAGTCTCATTTGCAGCCACACATGATGGTGAACACCTGTAAACTCAGTTACTCAGGGCAGGAGAATCCCAAGTTGCAGGCCAGTCTGGGCAACTTAGTGAGACTGCCTCAAAAATAAAATTTAATAAGGGTTGGGATGTAGCTTAGTGGTAGAGTGCTTGCTTAGCATGTGCAAAGCTCTGAGTTCAATCTCCAGCACCAGAAAACACACACACACACACACACACACACAGTCTCACTTGTAGCCTGTATTTGTTCCTATGCCAATTTTCCTTTTTAGAGGCCATCACTGTACTACATTCTATATTTCTTCCTTAGATGTTTGATACATAAAACTACATAGTATGTGGATGTTATCAGTATCCCCCACTAATTTTTTATAAATCCAATGACACTAAATATACCTTGATTTTTAAACTTAAAAATCTTCCCTGGAAGTTATTACATCTCAGTACATAAATATAGATTTGTTCTTTGTAACGGCTGCAGAGGACTTCATAGATTTATCAAATATAGTCTATTTCCTGCAATCCCTTTTGACCATATCACTCGTCCAGCTTAGGGACCTGGCTGCAGGCTTACCTGCACAGGTATCTACATAGACACCTACATACATACATTCCTGAAGATGGGCGAGGATGCTTGGAACATGGACCTTATGAAGAAAAGCATGAGGTTTGATGGGAATGGTGGAAGCCAAGGGCTGGAAGGACAATGTGTGTATAGGATTCCTGTCTGTGTGGAACAGAATCTCCATACACAGCCTCTCTTCTCACTCTGAGAGCTGGGCCTACTTGTCAACATCCCTGGAAATGGCCAGTGTCACAGCCTACTCAGCAGATGGCTGCTTCACTGGCATCTCTGTGGGAAGATGGGAAGAGGTTTTTCATTCACTCCACATGGCCAAACTTCATGAAACCTGCCACTTTTTCCTGCATTGCATGCCTCTTTCCCTTATTTGCTCACTTCATCTTCCCCTGGCTTTCTCCATTTTCCCTTTTTGTCTAGAACAATTCTCTTACCTTAATCCTTTGCAAGCTCACAGCCACTGCTTCGTCCTGCACAGCAGCGGTTCTCAAAGCTTACCCTATGGATTATCTGCTAGAATCACTGTAGGGATTGTTGGCAATGAAGTTCCCTTAACGCCACCCTGGACTTGAAAGAAATTAGGGGAGGAGGAAGTAGGCATCAGTGTCACAAACAAACCCCAAGAAAATTTGTGTACTAAAATTGGAGGACCAGATGTGGAAGGTTGTTGTTGACACCATCAGATTCAAGTATTTGCAAGCAAATTGATGAGGTCAAGTGGTGCTAAGTGTGGTGGCCTGGGGATAAGAAAGCCATCAGGATTGGGTGCTCTATTCACAAAGGGGCCAAGGAGCAGCTGCACTCACACCTGGTACAACCCCAGGGATGAAGGAGGAAGTTGTTTCATTCTGCTTTGCATATAGCAGACTGTACTTAAAAAGGCCAGCAGAAGTTTCTCTTTTAAAAATGGGAGTAGAAGTTACAGGAAATAAAGTACACAAATCTAATGGACGAATTTGATGAATTTTTCTCATAATTATATTCCTGTGGAACCACTGCCACTATCAAGATGTGGAGTATAGGCCTCCGGTGCCCTCTTCCTTGGCTCAGAGGTAGCTGCTCTCTTGACTTCTGTCTCCACTGGGTAGTTTCATCGGTTTTTCAACTTTATGCAAATAGATTCATATAAGTGTACTCTTTGGCTTCTTTCATTCATCATGATGTCTGTTAGATTCATCCATAGCTTTGCATGAAGTACAGAGTTCATCTTTTCATTGCAGGATACCAGGGAGTAAGCAAATGGTTTCTGCAAAGGACAAGATAGTCAACGTGTTTACCTCTGTTTTTGAATGTAGCAATAGACACAATGAAAATGAAAGATAGGTTACAGGTTGGCCCTGAGTTATGGTTCTGTGTTCTTTGCTGGGTAATAGTTATATGAATAGATGCATTTAGTTAACTTTTCTCCTGTCGAAAGCATTTGGGCTAATTTCACTCTTGAATTCAGCGACTAAGGTTCTTATGTGTTTTGGTGAATATTTGCACTCATTCTGTGGAGTAGAAGTAGGTGCTATGGTTAGGCCACAAAGAGGACATTAATAAGTAATGCCAGTGGTTCTGATGTGGTTGTACCAATTCACACTCCACCAGTAAAGCCACTCTACATCCTCTATAATTCTTGGTGTTGTCAATTGTTTTAGTTCTAGTCAATCATTTTAGTTGTTTGACTAGATATGTGGTGATGTCTCATTTTCCTGACAACTAGTGATGTTGATACTTTCAATGCCTGTTGGACAGTTGGATGTTTTCTTCTATAAAGCAAAAAATTTCTGCGACTCAAAAGATTCCATTTTTTTTCTTGTTGATTCATAGGAATTAAATACATATATTTTGGACACAAATCCTTTATTAGATGTAAGTATGCAAACATTTTAACTTTCTTAATAGTGTCTTTTGATGAAGTTTTTAATTTTAAGAAAGTTCAACTTATCAATCTTTTCTTTTATGGTTATTGCTTTTTATGCTCTAAGAAATCTTGGCCTGCCTCAGTTGTATGAAGAGATTTCCTTGTTTCCTTTTTTATTTTTGTACCAGGAATTGAACTCATGACCTTGCACTTGCCAGGCTGGTGTTGTGCTGCTGAACTACATCCCTGACCCCTTGTTTCTGCTATAAAGTTTTCTTGTTTTATCTTTTATATCTAGGTTTATGATTCTTCTTCAATTAATTTTATGTTTGGTGTGAGGTAGGGTTCAAATTTTATACAGAAATCCAATTACTGCAGTACTATTTAGTGAAAAGATTATCCTTTCCCCACAGAATTTTTGTAACAGGAGGCTTGAATTTAATGTGAAGCCCTAGTGCTTTTGTTTGTTTTTGGTGCTGGGATTGAACTCGAGGCTTTGCACATGCTAAGTACATGCTCTACCACTGAGCAACACCTCAAGCCCAGGAACTGTAGTTTACAGAAGGAATCTGAATACATGGCATGTGTTCAAATCTAGGGAGGTTCTCCTGTTTGGTATACCTGGGAAGAAGAGATGAAGGGAGGGGTACAGATCACCTGGGCTGGGATAGCATGGAATTATCAGCTTCAAGGTGAAGGATCATCTGAAAACAGAAGGTTCTTTCTATCTGTGAAATTTTCTCACTCCCAGGTGCCACTTTGAAGGATATGACCCCTGGCTAAGGCTTATGCTGTTTCTGGAAAAACTGGCGATTTCCAAGAAAATCACAGTGAAAAAAAAAAAAAAAAAAAACAAAACCCTGCTTTGCATGTTAAAATATTTTCATTTTGTCCAGGCCATATTTATACTTCTAGAGGAAAGTAGGCGCTAAGCCATGAAAGACTTAAGCAAGGTGGTGCTGGTGACAGCAGTAACTGGGGAAAGTCCTGTACATTTTGGGCCCCAGAACTGTTTATTTTTACCAAAATGAAAGAGAAACACTCAGGTTTTACAGACACCAGACTGAAGACTAACATTTTCCAGGCAGATGTCTTCTGTCTAGTTATTTCCTGGGCTGTTCCCTGGGCCTTCTCGGTGGCTACGTGAGCCCTGGCAACCATTTGGCCAGTTGCAAGGGACAAGAAATCCACTCCTGTACACATTGCACTGATTCCCCAAAGGATGGGACAGAGTCGTTTGTGACTTCTCGCCCCATGTGAAGAAGTACTTTGTGTGTCTTGGACTTGGCCCCAAGCCAGAGGGGGGACAGTCATGGCCCTTGAGTTGACACTAAAAGAATATTTCGTTCTCTGACTCATGACTTATTCCTGAGCACCTTGGGTCTGTAGGGCAGCTCTTTCTTGTTAATAAGACATCTTTGGATGTCTGGGTTCCACTAACCAGGGAGTATCCTTGGGGTCCACTCTCCTGGGAAGGCAATAGTGATTGCAATTAACAACTTCTTCTCTGCCGTATTAATTAATGCATTCATCCCAAAGTATTTATCAAGGCATTATTAAGGTACTACACTAAGCACTGGGTACACATGAATGAGCAAAACAGACAAAAGTCTCACTCTGTGGGGCTCTCATTCTAGTGGGGAGAAGCAGATAACGAACATGTAAATAAGTAAAATGTAATATGAAGTTAAGCTCCAAGGAAGATGGATAGAGCAGTGAAAGGGAAAGCAGAAGGGCCAGAGAAGGGCCAGGAATTTTGAATAGGGGTGGCAGGATTGGCCTCAATGAGAAGCAACATGTGACTGAAGACTTGAGGGAGAGGTGTAGCAAGTCGCAGGTTATCTGTAAAAAAATTGTTCACACAAAGGGTCAACTCTGCAGAGGCCTCAAGGTTCACTCCAAAGATTGGGCAAATTTTAAACCCAAAGTTTAAAGAAATGCATCTCTTCTCTCTTCTTTCCTTCTTTTCTTCTTCTTTTCCTTCCTTCCTTCCTTCCTTCCTTCCTTCCTTCCTTCCTTCCTTCCTTTTTTTCCTTTCATACACATTAAGCATCTGGCATAGACCACCCACCCTCAACCCTAATCATTTTCCTGTCACCGAAAAGCAAAAGGACAGAGATCTCCAAGCCTCTTAAACAGGAGGTGAACATCATCAGAAATGTCCCTGATAGGGCAAGACAGATGGAACATTAGTGATGGATTAAGTCTTTCTAATATTAAAACCTCATAGATGCCCCAGGAATGAAATTAAATTGTAATATGCTCACTCCAACTATTTTTATTTCATCCCAAGTAACCCCTATCTTCTGAGGTTTTTGATGGGCATTTTAATTAAATGATGAAGAACCCTTTGTTTCCTGATGAGACTTGAAATCTCCCCACTCCTCCGCCTCCCTCTTGTCATGATAACTGAGAGATGTGTCTTGTTCTAAGCAGGCTGTTGAGGGGCAGGACCCAGCTCTGGACATAGTTTCCACTTAAGCCCTGCACCCAGGTTCACGGGTACCTTCCCAGTTAAGATGGGGCAGCCACTTGTAAATGAAGCATTGCTGGATTCTGAGAACTTGACAAACATTGTTGAAAACAACCTGACCCAAATCTCTGCTCTGGCCTGTTGTAGGCAGCTAAACCTTTCTGATGCTATACTTCAGCTTTATGACTTCCTTGACATGATGGACCAGAGCTATCTGTGACGTGCTGTGAATGTCTTGCCCGAAGGCTGATCAATCACCCATGCAATTATTCATTCTACAACCTTCTTTCACTTATAGTTTCAAGGCCCTAGTCCTTGCAGACCTAACATAATCAAAGTTGAATTCCTAATCTTAACCTACATCAGTTCCTTCTCCTATCTTCCCATTTCAGTAAGGGGCATCCTGGACCATCAATCACAGCAGGCACAAACCCGGGAGTCGCCTTGGCTCCGTGTCCACCCATCAGCAAGTCCTACTGGCTCCGCCTCCAAAGATTTGGGTTTGACTTTGCTGCTCATGACCTGCGTGACCTTTGGTAAGCTGGCTAACCTCTCTGCACCTTTCCTCATAATAACTTGGAGACAATAATATCACTACCTCCGAGGACTGTTTTGAGACACAGGAGTTAACACGTACAAAGAACAGTGTTCAGAATATGTGTGTGAGCCAAGGTCATGGTTGTGTTCTTATCTTTTAGGCAGAAGACAGTGTGGGAAGTCTGAATATTATTATGCTTTTTTTGGGGTACTGGGAATCAGGTGCTGTGCCACTGAGCTATGCTCCCAGTCCTGTGTTTTTAATATAACATGCTTTAATTAGAATGCATGAAATACTATATTAAAATATAATAAAGAAGAGCCGGGCGTGGTGGCGCACGCCTTTAATCCCAGCACTCGGGAGGCTGAGGTAGAGGAGCGTTGTGAGTTTGAGGCCGGCTTGGGCTACAACGCGAGTGCAAGGCTGGGCTGAGCTACACAGTGCGACCCTGCCTCAAAAAACCAGGACCGGGAGTTTGGCTCAGCGGCTTAGGCGGCTGTCAGGCAGGCGCGAGGTTGTGAGTTCAATCCCCGGTGCCGAAAAAAAAAAAAAAAAAAATATATATATATATATAATAAAGAAGAAAAGTGAATCTCAAAAATAACATGGGAAAAGGATAATGACATGGAAAATTGTTTACTTGTCTTATTTATTAAAATGAACATAAAACATGTTACAAAATAGTGTATATGTGGAGTGATTTCACTTTTTTGTGAAAAAAATTATGTCTGTGTGTATGTGAATAGAAGAACCAGCTAAGTTAGTAGTGTAACTACTCCTTAGGTAGTAGGATTACATAGGTCTTTAATCATCTTTTTGTTAATCTAAATTTTCCTACTGTAAATTATATGCAATTTTTATAGTGAAAAATTAACCAAACTGTAAGTAAGCAGTTACCAGGACTTTTGGTATTTCCCTCACCTATGAGATGAAAGGTTCATACTGCTTGACAGAGGCTCCAAGAGGCTTGTGATCTGGTTCCTTCTCTGATTTCCTCTTTCCCCAGCCACACCCACACTCACACACACACACACACACACACACACTCATGCAATACACACACGCATACACACATGCACGCACATGCATGCATATGTTCCTCATCAACAATACTGTACTACTTACAATTTCCAACATCAGCTTACTTTTCTGCTTCTGGGCCTTTGCATATGCTGTTCCTCTTGCCTAGAACTCCCTTTCTTCTCCTGTCAGGCCAGTGAATTTGTTCTACAAAATTATGCTCAATGAGCCATAAAAAAAATGAAATTGACAAGTTGTACTTCATTAAAACTTAACACTTTTCCCTTGCAAGAGACACTTTATACAAAAACTGAAAAGACTGGGAAAAGATATTTGCAAACTATATATCTGACAAAGGATTCATATCCAGAGTATTTAAAGAATCTGCAAGACTCAACAAGGAGGAAGATGAACAACAAACTTAAACAATGAAAAAAGACTGAAACTGACCCTTCACCAAAGAAGATACACAGATGGCAAATTAACACATGATTTGTCATTGGAGAGATGCAAAGCCACAATGAGATGCAACAACACGCTTTGTAGAATGCCAAACAAACAAAAACCTGATGACACCAAGAGTTGTCACCTCTCACACCTTGCTGGCAGCAACTGGACCTCTCACGCATTGCTGGCAGAAAAGAAAAGTGTAGCCAATCTGGGAAACAGTTTGGTAGTAGCTCACACACATAAGTCAACAATTCTCATTCTAGGTGTCTAACCTGGAGAAATAAAATTTCTATCCACATAAAAACCCGCATGTGAAAGTTTAGCAGCGCTCTTTCTAATTGTCCCAAGTTGGAAGTCATTCATAGATCTGTCAGTGGATGAATAATAACTAAACTGAACTTTATCTATGCAGCAGATGCCTTTCAGCAGAGAAATGAAATGAATTCCATACTTGACAACGCAGGCAATTCTCAAAGGCATTGTGCTGGGTGGAAGAAATTGGTCTCAAATGTTATACTGTATGATTTTCACTTATATAACAATCTGGTAAAGGCAAAACTATAAGGATGGAGCATATATCAGTGGTTGCCAAGAGCTGGGACTGGGGGAAGGGTGTGACTACCAAGGGGCATGAGAGTTTTTGGGAGATGATGGAACTGTCCTATAACCTGAGTATGGTGATGCTTACTTGAATCTACACAAATGCCCAGATTCATAGAATTACACCAAAAGAAAACAGTCAATGCTAATTAAAACAAAATAAACCCCTATTCAGGTATTAGGTCCCCTGGAACCCTCCCTGTCTCCTGACCCTCAAGCTTCTGGCCCTGAGTTCAACAGGATGAGCGCATGCAGACAATCCGCAGATCTAGTGCAGAGACGACAGAGCAGGCACCGAGTCTCTTGCTTTCGCTTTCAGACAGGTGAGCTGGAAGCACTGTGTGACTTCATACAAGGAGTCTGACTCCCTCTGCACGTGAGAAAACCCAAGCTTCCGTATCCCATGTGGGACAGATGTACTCACCGTAAGATCACAAAGCCAGTTGTTTGCTAAAGGTGGTATAAGGCTGCCAACGGTTTGGCTGCAAATGATTGAGTTTCCAACGGAATTGTGCAAAGCTCCCTGCTTCCTCAGAAGCCCCGCAAATTTGCTTTCAAGGTACTTTCCAGCGTCAACCCTTATCATAGCCCAAGTACCTCTCCTTCCTCAATCCCAGCAAACGATTTGCTTTTATTCTGTCATGAACTGGGAGACTTTCTCAATAAAGTAACAGCACCTGTGTTAGGTTCCTTTTGGGAACTGCCAAATGTTACGCCCCTCACACCGGAGAGTTTATTGTCACAATAAACAATGACATGCTGAATACCTCTGTGCACAAAGTGACCAGTGGAGCAGAGATGCATTGTTCTTTTGGGGTGCATTCTGGTTAGGAAAGTGTCTTTCCCAAGAGCATCAGAGACAGAACATGGATAAGATGGGGCAACTCAGAAAGCACAAATATCTGAGTGCTTTGGAGGGTCCTAACTGAGAAAAAGGAGGCACAGAGGGCTTCTGTGTCCAACCAAAGATACACAATTGCTTAGGGAAAGACACAGAACAGGTACTAAGCTGGGGGAAGCATTTAAACTTGTTGGATGAGCATACAAATTCTCAGAGGCAGAAGTCAGGGAAAAAGTCACCCCACACTGCTTTTTGGCCTAATCCTGATCCCCCTGTAACAGCAATGTCTGTTCACAACCCTCATGCCAGGCACCTTGTGAATTCCAGCTGTCAGAGCCTCCATACTGGACCAGAGAGTTTTTCCAGAACTAAGGGAGCTGATCTGTTCACAGCAGCCTTGGGGGACTTGATGTCTCTAGGAACAGCCTCAGTCAGTGAATGACACTGTAGAACGTTTGGATGAGTAACCCAGACGGCATGATTCTCAGCCCTGTGTTCTTGTATTCCACATTTCCCAGTGGGCTGAACCTCAGTTGTCTGTTTTGCTGGCAAGCTTATAAGCACACTCTTGGTGGCTGCCCACCCTTCCTTGTGTCATTTCCTCCTTCCCTACTACTGTCCTTTGCATCTTCCAGATGCAGCACTCACACCTGAATCCTTTCTCCCTGAGTCATCTCTCAGTGGGACTGGTCAGGTGCCACGCTAGCTATTATTCCTCAATTTTGAATGGCAGGCATTTAGGAAACCACACAGGAGGGCAGGAGAAGGAGTACGTTTTACGGAGAGCCAACAAGAATTGAGTCCTCAAAGAAAATTTCTGGCTAGAATCCCACTGCTAGCTGCCAGTCAGGCCAGGTCTTCCTGCACTGTGCCAGTCTACATCAACCTGCATGAGTCATGTACCAAGGACTCAGCAAAGAAGGCCTGAGTATTTTCTGGTGCCTCCTCAGTCTGTGCACCCTGGGGTGATCATCTAGGCATTTCAAGAAAAAAAATCCTTGAGCTGTGGTCACCCCAACTCATTTAAATTGACACAGGACAGATATCTGGGCTCCCGGTAGCCGGAATTTGTGTGACTCATGCCCTCCAGTGGTCAATCGACAAATGACGTGGGCAATCGGGTTAGGGACCTGCTGGAGATGTAAGTAAATTAAGGATCAGAGCTGGGAAGCTCCTGAGAACCCCCTTCCCACTGCCTGTCTATGGCAGGTTAGTGGGGTGAAGCTGAGATAGGACCTGTGACTTGCCATGGGTCGCTTTCACAAGTACAGACGCGTCTTTCCTCTAATATGCTTTCCTTTGTGTCTCATCTTCACAAGTTTTGTCACACATGCATATATTTGCGTAAATGTTTTTACTTAAATCGACCCTTTTATACTTAAGTAAAGATGTTTCTAAAATAATCATTTTCTATAAGTGGTAAACCTGTCAATTGCCATAGTAATCACATCAATAAATAATCCAGTAATTAAAATGAAAAATACTAAATTTCGTGTACCACCTGGAGTCCTCGCTTGCTTGTCCTAGGTACACTGACCATTCTTTGAGAAACCAGTCATGTGACTGAAAAGAGGCCCAAGTTCACACTGACATGGACCTTGCATTGACCATCATTGGTCAAAACATCTACTGAGCGGTTGCTGTATGCCAGTGATGAGACATTCATGGAGAATATATAAGCAGCCATTACTGTCCAAAAGTGTGGTGGTATCAGAGGCCGCCACTGAGGTGCAGATGAGGAGACTTGGGGATGGGTTACCCTTGGGCCTCAGTTTCCCCATCTGCAGAGAAGGGAACTTGCACGTATTGAGTGTCTGACACTCTGCAGACATGATTTCTTTTTCTCCTCAGGAAGACCCTATAGCGAAGTCTTTACTGGTTCTGTTTGGGATCTGTCTAGGCTGGGATTGCAGCACTGTCCAGTCTGGGCTTTCAGCCTGCCTGCACAGGGCGATGACAGTGAGACCTTTCAGAAACGTCATCCTGCAGCAACCCGACCTGACAGAGTCACCTGTGGCCTCTGGCTCCCACACCCAGCCCAAGCTACTCTGGAATCTTCCTAGCCAGCCTGATGGCACGTGGCATCATCTACATGCAAACCTCCATCCCCACAACCCTGTTGCTTCTTTTATTCCCCTTTGGGGCACCTGGTGCTAAGGACGATGAGCTGGAGTTCCCTGGATGGGGGTGAGAAATTCCTTGAGGCTGAGAGATAAGGAGTCTGCACTTGGGAGAAGAAGTATTAGTCATTTTACTCTTTAGCAGCAACCATGATGTTGAGGCTTTTCCCTTGGGCCAAGAGATCCTCTTTTGTCTCTCTATCCTATCTTAATCCTTCTATCCTTTAAGTGTCCCTGTCACCTGAGAGTTTTTAGCCTCCTGAGCACCCCAGTCCCTGAAGGCCACATGTTCCCAGCATCTGAGCAGCAAAGCTAGCACTGTCCTCAGGGAAGAACTGAGGACACATGGAGACAACGACAATTACCTTACAAGTTGTCGTGAGCTTGGGTAATGCACCATGCACAAATCTATTGTGTACCATGGAAATACAGGAATCAGTGTGACAATCACGGTCTTCCTGTCCTCGTGGGGCCTAGGGCAGAGCGAAGGGTGGCTTTCCTTCCCAAAATCACTGGGCAGATTCTGGGAGTAAAGATGAAGACTGCATCTTTGAGATGGCCCCTTTACCCAGAAGAAGGCTGAGTCCTGCCTAACAGGTGCCCCTAAAGATTCATGGCATGGGCCAAACCAGTCCTTTGGAGTCTGGCAGGTCTGAGTTCAAACTCCAGTTCAAGCAAATCTCTTTCCTGGGTGATCCAGGCAAGCCTCATCATATCTCTGGGCTGCAGATTTTTCCTCTAAAAATTGAAGGTAAGAGTAGTTCCTTTAGAGAGCTGATGAGAAGATTCTGTGGGTGTGTCTGTGAGGCGGGGACATGAGACAGGAACTGTCTCTCTATACCTCTGCTCCAGCTGGCACCAAGCACTGGAGAGAACAGGTAAACCTGAGTTCTTACCTTGGTCTCAGTTTCCAACTCCTCCTACTTCCCCCAGAGTGTGCATACCTGCAGTGAAATGGGTGCACAAGGCAGGGGTTACCTGGGGTTCATTTAGGACCCTACATCTCACCCCGGGGTCAAACCTCAGTTTTGTCTCCTGCGAGCTGAGTGACATCAGCTGGGCTCTCAGTCTTAGTTTCCTTTCTGAGTCTTAGTTTCCTTTATTTGTGAAATCACACTAACAACAATACTTACTGTATGGCATGATTGGAGGATGGACTAGAAAATGAATGGAAAGCCCAAGGGCCCAGCTATGTTTGGTGAGCAAGTGGTCAGTACACTGCTGTTACAATTATCCTTATCACTGAGAATTGTTTCTACAAGAGGGTAGGGGGAGAAAAGATGCCAAGACAGGTAGTTAGGTGTGGTACAGGAACATAAGCCTGGGAGCCAGGCTTCTTTGGGGTTCTGTCTCACCTCTGTCTCTCCAAGGATTTGGGGGAGATGGGGAAGGAGAACTCCAGCCTGCAAGCTGAGACTCCAGCATTTTACCCCTGAGTGTGTGATCTTAGACAAACCATTTCACTTTGCTTAGAGTCAATTTCCCTGTCTACAAAATGGGGCTAGCAATAATGCCCACCCTAAAGGACTCTTATATGGATTAAACAGTAGAGGCAAATAAATGCCTTGCTCCATAAGCCTTAGCTCTGATAGCTGTTTTTGCCAAAAGGGATTTTGCAGAAAGTTGCTAAGCCTCAAGGGCCAGCTAGAGATGAACCTCTTACACAGCTGGGTTAGGGACAGATGGACATTACTGGATGGAGGATTAGGTCAGGATGATGAGGCTGAGAGATTTTAGGACTGGTTGCTGTGGGCATGGTGCCTGAAATTCCCTGCTAGTGGAGGGGAGAGGGCATTTCTCCACCGCAGCCTTGGAACCTTCACCATCACCTGTCCCCACCTGCCCTTCAAGGTGCTCTTTGATTCCTTCCCAGCAGAATTCACCTGCTACATCTCTCATCACAAGAGGCTGAGGAATGTCGCCTGTTAGGTGAGCAGAGCCAAGGAGATGATGCTCAAGCAGGCCCAGGAAGCTGAAGGGAAACTCATGACAACCTCCAGCACTGCAGCCAGCTGTAGGTCCTTCAGGCAAGAGTTCTGGTATGGGTATCAGAAGCCTAATGTCTGTCCCAGCTCATAAGCTGTCTGCTGTGTGACCGTGGTGAGTTGCCTAACCTTTCTGCACCACCAAAATCTGGTATCACTTTTTTTCCTTCTTCTTCTTTCTACTGAACAATGAAGAGAATATTGGAATAGCGGGGGTGGTTACACAACATTTTGAATACGGTCAACCCTCTGTCTCCACAGGATTCAACAAAGCATAGATCAAAAATGTTTTTAAAAAGTTGAGTCTGTGCTGAACATGTGCAGATCTTTTCCTTGTCATCATTCCCTAAACAATACAGTATGACAATAATTTACATAGCATTCACACTGCATTAGGTATTATAAGTAATCTAGAGGTGATCTAAATGGAAAGATGTGAGTAGATTGTTGGCAAATACTATGTATTTTACAAAAGGGACTTGAGCATCCTCAGATTTTAGTGTCTGCAGAGGTCCCAGAACCTACCTTTTATGGATACAGAAGATGACCATATACCCAAAGTCACTGAATTGTATACTATTAAATAGTTACACAGCAAATTTTACTATGTAAATTTTGTTTCAATAAAAAAAATTAATTTAATGTTACAAAGAGAGAGAAAGAGAATTGAGAATCTGAAGGGGTGGTGGTGGATTGCTGACCCCTCTGAGGAAGGCAATTTTGGGAGGCAGGATACGTTCCTCACGTACTCTTCATCAAGGTAAATGGCAGCCAGGGATATGGCTCAGGCTTGTAATCTCAGTGCTCTGGGAGGCTGAGGCACGAGGATTGCACGTTCAAGTCCAGCTTGCACAATTTAGTGACTTCATAAGATTCTGTCTCAAAATTTTAAAAAGTAAAACCAAGGAGCTAAAGATGTAGCTCAGGGCAAAAACCATGGACTCAATCTCTAGTACTCCCATCCCCACCACCAATAAATAAATAAATAAATAAATAAATAAATAAAGCTATTTACTCTCTGACCCACAGCAAAGATCCCAAACTCTTGTTTGGCTGCCTTTTTGCTCCATAGTGCAGAGCACTTTCTTGTATCTCATATGCTCGTTTTTATCACTGGCATTCTTCACCCTGTAAAAATTCAAGCTCAGAGAGAAGAGCTGGTTTTTCTGAGGTCACAGTATGTCAGTAGTCAATCCGATGCTAGGACTCAGGGCCTTGCTGTCTAATTCCAATCAAGTTCTCAAAGCTTAGTGCTCAGGGGACAGTCATTGTTTACTCTAACCCTGTCACAGTCGGTGGCAGCTGGGTTGGAGTTAGGTGGAGGTGAACTGGTGTTCTGGAAGCCCAGGTTGGTAGCCTAAGCAGAAGACAAAGAGGAGGAGTGGGAAACACAAATACCTTATCCTGTGCCAGCGCGTCAGAGGCTCTCTGGTTGGCATCACGCATCATTCATTTATTCTTTCAGCTAATGCCAGTCTCATCTGAGACTTCAGGTGCCTTGACCTGCATGCAAAGAACTAAAGAAGGAGATGGTGCATGTGCCTCTGGGCAGGCACGTGCGCCTCACACTCAGGTGGTGGAGTGCTGTGCAAGGGGCGGCTCCTTACTGAGGTGAGCTGGCAGCAAGACTGTGAGCCCCAGGGACTCTTCTCAGGGTTGCCTTTGGAGGAACTCTCTTCACCTGAGAGCAGAGCGTCCAGGAGAGCCAGTCAGAACACCAGCCTCGAGCCAAGGCAATTCATACACATCCCAGGGCTCCCCTGCCCATGTACCCAAAGCTCTCCCATCAAATGTTTGACAAATTCAGTAATGAAATAACTGCATCTTCTGAAACAAATTCAGTCACATGTGTGATGCTAAGTAAATGGGATTCTAGAAGGTTCCACAAATGGCAAGAAATATGAGCACTGAGCTGGTTGCATGTACACATTGCAGGTGCAGCCAGATTATGTGGGAGCAATAACAAGGATTAGAGGTTGCAGTGTGCCGGACTCCTAGTCATCCCTCCAAACCCTCCCAAGTTATACTTTCCCCTGGGCACTTTCTCTGAGCAATGCAAATCCAGGTACTCCAGGGCCCCACCATCCCTTCATCACTGGAGGTGCACCTCTGTTCCATGGTCCCTCATTTCCTTTTTTAGGTTTTGTGCTCCCCAAGGCAGACACTCTGAGTCCCTTCTCAGTGTCATCACCCAGACTCACCTGGCCGAAGCCTGAGAGACATGTGGCTTTGGTATGTTGAAGCTCATTCCTGCCTGCTCCTATTTTTTCATTTGTTCACTCAGTAAAGACCTGTGAGCTCCAAACATGTCTTTTTTGTGACTTCTAGTTTGTCTGTTTTAGATGAACTCAATACATTCTAATGATAAATTTAATTTGAGAAACACAGAAAAGAAATGAGTGGATGGCGGCAGGGATGCATTAGTAGGGTGAGATGCAGGCTGATTTTTTCCTCACTCTGTTTCTCAACTCTCTCCTAATGTAGTTGCTATTCTCCCATACCATACAGGAATGCTATCTGTGGAGCAGTAGAAGAATTGGAATTACAAGAACTTATAATTTTCCCCATAAGAAGTTATAAGGTCCATCATGAAGAAAAGAATCTCCCCACTGTGGAGCCTAATTCCACTTGCTAAGTGTCCAAGCTCACCAAGCACTGATGGGGAGTTAGTGAAGGCAGTACCTGGGAGCCTCTGTGGGTCGAAGGCCTTCGCTTTCCTTCCCTTCCTTTCCAAAAACCTCAAGCTCACCATTTTCGGGGCTTGTTTGGAATATTGGCATCATCCGGCAGCACTGGCTTTTTGGAACCTGGGACTTTTCCAGGGCATGTGGTCAATATCTCCGTTTCCTGGACTCTTGCTGCAAACTGGAAGTGAAAGGATGGACAGAAATTAACCAGAGAGCTTCCTGTTGAGAAAATCCCCAGGATACTAAAAGTGAGGCACTGTGGCTTGGCCACCTAAGGGCAAGGTCGTTGGTGACTCCAGTATGAGGGGGCACCCTGCTGACAAACTGCCACTGCCTTAGACTTGGGACCAGGAAGAGGTGGATTCACTGGAGAGGCACATACGGAGTGATGTAATAAAATGGGTCAGGAGTCCCTGTCATAAATTGGCTAGCTGTATACCCCGCCAGGGACACTCCCTTGGAAACAAATAAGAGCACTTTATGCAGAAACTGGTCTCTGGATGGCACACCATGAGTATAAATACTTCTTGGTTGCTGATGTGATGATCAACTTTGCAGTGAGTTGATGACTGAGACTCTGCCTAGAGATCTCAGCATCACTAGTTTGAAACTTCTCAGCCACATTAGTAGGAGACTGGGCGGTTACAGGTGGTCCTGACGGTCTCAAGATCCAGGATCCCCATCCCACCCCAGTTTCCTTGACCTTGCTCTGCAGGGCCACTCAGCCAGCTGTGAGGTGAGTTGTCTTCTTCTCTGGGGAAACTGGTGTTATAATAGTGTTTTTCTTCTTTCTGATTGGGAAAGCTGAGAAAACTAGGCTGAGATGGAGCTTAGTGGTAGTGGTCTGAGGTCCTGTGTTCCATCCCCAGCACCACAAAACAAAACCCCCAAAAGCTCCATGAATTTGGACTATTTAGGGAGGTCATCCTATTCATATTTCTTTTCTGCAAATATTTGCTATGCTTAGTACATTACAAGGAAAAGGTTCTGGGGGAAATTCAGAATGGGGAGGGTACCTGCTAAGAATTTTTATTTTACATGCGTTTTCTTATCTATTTTTTTTAATAGCATGTAATTCCCCTTCCCCAAATTTGGATAAGGTGGACATTATCAATCTTATTTTATGAACAAGAAACAAGTTGTAGATAAAGAACTTGAGCCAGGTCAAGTAACGAACGGAGCTAAGGTTGGAGTCATGGGGGCGGATCCCACCCTGGCTGCAGCAGAAGGCTTTTTCCAGTGAGGAGGTTTGCTATGGGGAAGTCCAGACAAAACCCAAGTCTTGGGTCTCTGATTTGTATCTTTGTCAAAGGAGATAATCTCAAATACTGAGAGTTAAATGCATTTTTTACACAAAAATAATACTTTCTCTTTGATTAGTAAAAAAAAAAAAAAAAAAAAAGAGGCAAGTGGCATTGTTGCCTTAGAACGAACAATAGTTGCAGGGTCAGACATGCAAGCCCAGCTTGACATGTTCCGGTGACCTCCCAGCTCCTACCCACCTGGCCTTGGGCCAGGGATGAGCCTCTTCCAGGTCAGGTGAACTAGCGGGTGACTAAAGAGGCTCCCGGTCAGGAAGTTTGTCCTTGGTTATTGGTGACACTGCAGGTCCTACATTGTTCCTTTAGATTATGTGACTTTGTAGAATTGAAGTCTATGTTCATAAAGGCTCAGACCCAACTCTCAAATAGGAATGAGGAGACGAAGCATTGATGAAGTGGGGGTGGGGGTGCGAGACATAGCTCTGTTTTGATCTTTAGTGAACTGGGAAGGAAGGCCCAGTTCCGGAAATTCATCTTCAGGCTCGCCTCACAGTCTTCTCCCTCTGCAGCCCCATCTCCACCAACATCTGAGTCTTAATCCAGTTAAGTGACCCACTTTATAAAGCCACAGAGATGGCCTGTCCCTGGAATTTCTTGTGGAGGGCCAAATCCAACCAGTATGACTTGGCAGAGGAAAAGGACATCAATAACAATGTGGGGAAAGCCATTCACTTCACCCACAGGTAAGCTGCCTCTGCCACCACCTCTGCTTTGTCTCCTCTCAGCTTCATCTCCTCTGTGCCCCCAGCCCAGAAGTCCTCTCTCTGCTCCTGGCCTCCCTGAGGTCTGACCTCAAAGCTGCTTCTTGGAGGTCCCTGCTGGCTGGACTCTGCACTGTGCCTGCCACTATAAGGTGAAGGCAGGGACTTGGCACAGAGCTGCCCTGAGGGGACTTGGAATCTCGGGAGGAAGAATGCCTGAGAATGGGAGGCAGGGGAGCCTGGAGGTTAGTGGACACATCCTGATGGACATCTGCGCTGATCTGCCTGGGCGTGTGCCACAGCAGTTGTTAGATATTTGACCATCAGCCTGCAGAAGGGTATCAGGATGTTAGACAAACTATATCCAAGCACTGTGCTGTACCACAGGAGCTGGCCCTGTGCCATCTCTCTAAGGCTCTGTAACCTAGCGAGAGTGAACTTCTCTGAACCCCAAAGGTGCCCATTGGCAGGATGTGGTCCCACTTCGAAGGGTGTTAGAGCTGGCATGAGAAACATGTGCAGGGCAGGTGAAATGGGTCTGCACACAGTAGTCTCTGGATGAGCAGGGGGTTTGTTGCTGTTTTCCAAAGCTGGGCATCCTGCATACTTTGCATTTCAGGTGACCACTGCCACTGCTATGTGAAGTGTGCACTATTTCATCCTGTAGCTGGAGCAACAAGAGCTCTGCAGGGGTAATGACTCAATCATCTTCCTGGTAATTGACGGAACTGAAATTTGACCCCATAGTTTGTATAAGTCTTGTACGACCCATCCCTTAGCCTTAGAAGCAAGCCTGATGTACCACAGGACTGAGGATTAGTCAACCACTTAGTCAGTGCACAGGCTTCTGAGAATGCTAGAGACCATGATTTAGCTTGGGGGTGGAGGCTTGCTCAACTGGGAAGGCCAGTCCATCTGCAACAAGAGTGAACGGAAGCCCCACTGTACCCAGGGCCACCACACAGTGTGCAGTTCCAGAGAAATCTTTCCCAGGGACTATGGTGGGCAGCGCGCCCCCTGGAGGCGCGTTGCACGACAACCCTGAGTGTATCTGTCCTGGCGCCACACAAAAGCAGCCCAGTTAAGAGGTACAAGTTTAAGGGCTGGGAGTTTGGCTCAGTGGCTTAAGTACCTGCCTAGTAGACATGAGGTTGTGAGTTCAATCGCCAGTGCCACAAAAAAAGAAATAAGTAAATAAATACAAAATAAAATTGCTAAGAGCTATGAGTTTGGAGAGAAGCAGATGGTTTTGCCCCTTCATAGCCCTGTGACCTTTGGCAACCCACCTAACTTCTGAGCCTCAGTTTTTCTCCTTTGTAGGGAGGGAGTAGTAACGTTATTTCCTGGAGTTGTGGAAAGGATATGAGGTGGCTTCACAGGTAAACCACCCAGTACAGTGTCTGGCACAGAACAAGTTCTCCAGAAATGCAGTGGCTGTGGCTGCCATCATCATATTGGTTGGCAGCTGGGATGGGGCTGAGCAACTTTAAGCAGAGTCTCCTTAAGGGCTTCACAGAAGGAGCTGGGCTCCAAGGACTTAAAAAGTGTGTAGAATGTGGAGAGACATAGCAGGGACCTTCCAGGAAGAGGGATAGGGAACAAAGAGGCAGAAGTGAACCTGACTTCAGTTGGCCAGACAGGTCAAAGCTCCAGGGGCTGGGCGTGATGGTGCATGCCTATAATTT
>RJWM01014700.1:0-49773 GCA_004363535.1 Dasyprocta punctata | reverse complement strand
CACAATGCACTTTTAGCACATGCCTGTTCAAGGGAGTGGAGGTTTCATAAAGTTTGCTACTGAAAAAAATTAATGCAGTGAGCCTCATCAAAGCCAATACTCTTGTACAATGTGTTGTGAAATGAACATTTGTAATATTTCAAACAGTTTAGACATAAAATCTGATTCCACATCTTCACGTTTGTACAGTCCTTCATTAAGATTTCATGACCATTCAAGGAAAAAACTATTGATGAAAATCATGTTGATTTAGGCTCCATTAAACAGTATGAAGCCCTAAACTAAATAGTTAAATACATGTACACTTGTACTGACATCTGTTATTTTTCTCATTATTACTGAAGTTGATTCTTTTATTTATTTAAGAGAAAAAGTAAAAGAAAAAAAAGACACATGTAAGAAAGACAAAAAGCAAAAGAGACAAACAAATGACTAGAGTAAATGCACAACAGTAACATTATAGGTTTACAAAACAGGATGATGGAAACGACACTGGTTGCAATATTGCGTATCATTATCTTCAAAATGGTTGTTTACATTAACAGATACAAGTAAAATTGATCTAATCATATGAGTATTAACTATTCTTTCTCAATATCTAATACATTCAGCAGTATGTTCATTTTAGTTATCTTACATGTACATATGTACAGATTTATATATTTTTCCTTTTCCCTTCCCTCTTTCCCTCTTTTCCCTTCCCAATTACTTTTGCTCTTCGAGCTGTTTTTTACCCTTACATAGCATTTATTATAGATTTTGGATCATATATACTTTTTCAGTTTCTTACACTAGGGAGACAATACGGTATTTACACATGTGGGTTTGATTTATCTCACTTATGAGTATGGTCTCAAGTCATGACCATTGACTTTTAAAAGTCTCAATGCAATCTTTCTTAATAGCTGAGTAGTACTCCATTGTATAAAAATCCCGCATCTTTTTTATCCAGTCTTTGATCAACAGGCACTTGGGTTGTTTCCAAGATCTGGCTATTACAAATTGGGTTGCTATAAACATGGGTGCACAGATATCACTGTGGTATGATGTTTTCAATTCTTCTGGGAAAATGCCCAGAAGAGGGATAGCTGGGTTGAATGGGATCTCTAATCCTAGATTCTGGAGGAATCTCCACACTGATTTCCACAGTGGTTGCACCAGTCTACACTCCCACCAACAAAGGAGAAGAGTTCCTTTTTCCCCACAACCCCTCCAGCATTTGTTGTTGGTTGATTTTTTAATCTTGGTCATTCTTTCTGGAGTGAGATGGAATCTCAGTGTTGTTTTAATTTGCATTTCCTGAATGACCATTGATGTTGAACATTTTTTCATATATTTATTTGCCATTTGTATTTCTTTCTCTGAGAAGTGTGTATTCATCTCAGATGCCGATTTTTGGCTTGGGTGCTTGAATTGTCATCAAGATTTTTACCTACTTTGTCTTCTACTAAGTTTAGGGTCTCTGTTTTAATATTCAGATCTTTGATCCATTTTGACTTTATTTTAGTGCATGGTGTTAGACATGGATCTAATTTTAGTTTATGGCATATAGAAAGCCAGTTTTCAGCACCATTTGTTAAAGAGGCTATCTTTCTTCCAATGTACATGTTTGGCCACTTTGTCAAAGACGAGGTGGCTAAGTGTGTTTGTAGTTGTGACTGTATCTTCTAATCTATTCCATTGATCTTCAGGTCTGTTTTGATTCCAGTACCATGCTGATTTTATCACAGTAGCTTTATAGTATAGTTTTAAGTCGGGGATTGTGATGCCTCCTGCCTTACCTTTGTTGCCTAGAATTGCCTTTGCTATTCTAGGTCTTTTCTGGTTCCAGATAAATTTCAGGAATGCTTTCTCTATCTCTGTGAGGTAGGCAAGTGGTATTTTGATTGAAATTGCATTAAATCTGTATAATAATTTTGGGAGAATGGCCATTTTCACGATGTTTATTCTTCTTATCCATGAACAGGCAATATCTTTCCATTTTCTGAAATCTTCTTCTATTTCCTTCTTCAGAGTACTGTAATTTTCACTGTATAGATCTTCTACTTCCTTTGTTAGATTGATTCCTAAGTATTTCATTCTTTTGGATGTTATAGTGAAGGGTGTGGTTTCCCTTATTTCTATCTCAGTGATTTTATTGTTTGTGTACAGGAGTGCTATTGATTTTTGAGTGTTCACCTTGTATCCAGCAACCTTACTGAATATGGTTATTACTTCTAGAAGTCTTCTAATGGATTTTTGGGGGTCTTCTATGTAGAGTATCATATCATCTGCAAATAATGATAATTTTACTTCTTCCTTTCCCATCCTTATTCCCTTTATTTCTTTCTCTTGTCTAATTGCTCTGGCTAGTATTTCCAGAACTATATTGAATCCAGAACCATATTGAATAGGAGTGGTGCTAATGGACATCCTTGTCTTGTTCCTGATTTTAGGTTGAAAGTTTTCAGTTTTTCTACATTCAGTAAGATGTTGGCTGTTGGTTTATGATATGTGGCTTTTATCAGGTTGAGGCAGAGACCATTTATTCCAATTTTCTATAGGGTTTTTATCATGAATGGGTGTTGGATTTTGTCGAAAGCTTTTTCTGCATCTATTGAGATGATCATCTGGTTCTTGGCCTTGGTCCTGTTGATATGGTGTATCACATTTATTGATTTGCGTATGTTGAACTATCCCTGCATTCCTGGGATGAATCCCACTTGATCATGGTGTATAATCTTTCTGACAACTTTCTGTATTCTATTTGCCAGTATTTTATTGAGGATTTTTGCATCTATGTTCATGAGGGAGATTGGCCTGTAATTTTCTTTTTTGGTTGGGTCTTTCTCTGGTTTTGGTATTAGGGTAATACTTGTTTCCAGGAATGAGTTAGGGAGACTTGCTTCCCTTTCAATTTAATTGAAGAGTTTGAGGAGTGTTGGCATTAAGTCTTCCCTAAATTTCTTGTAGAATTCAGTGGTGAATCCATCAGGGCCCGGGCTTTGCTTTGTTGGTAGGATCTTAATTACATATTCAATTTCATTAGCTGAAATTGGGTTATTCAGCAGCTTTACATCTTCTTGATTCAGCTTTGGTAATTCATAGGTTTCTAGGAATCTGTCCATTTCTTCTGTGTTATTGAATCTGCGTGAGTAAAAATTTTCGAAGTAGGTATTGATGATCTTCTGTATTACCACAGGGTCTGTAGTGATTTCACCCTTTTCATTTCTTATTGCATGAATCTGAGTTTTTTCTTTCCTCTTTTTGATAAGGTTGGCTAGGGGTTTATCAATTTTATTTACTCTTTCAAAGAACCAACTCTTCGATTCATTAATTCTTTGCATTGTTTTCTTAGTTTCAATTGTATTAATTTCTGCTCTAATCTTAATAATTTCCTCCCTTCTTTGGGCTTTGGACTTGACTTGCTCTTCTTTTTCTAGAAGTTTGAAGTGCAGCATTAGGTTGCTTATGTGTGTTCTTTCCATTTTTCTGATATGAGAGTTTAGTGCTATAAATTTCCCTCTGAGGACTGCTTTCATTGTGTCCTACAGGTTCCGGTAATTTATGTTTGCATTTTCATTCAATTGTAGATAATGTTTAATTTCTTCTTTAACTTCTTCTGTGACCCATTGGTTATTTAGGAGAGTATTATTCAATTCTCATGTGTTTATGCGGTTATTGTAGGTTTTTTTGTCATTTATTTCCAATTTTACTGCGCTATGGTCAGATAATATGCAAGGAATTATTTCAGTTCCTTTGCATTTACTTAAGCATGTTTTGTGGACCAGTATATGATCTGTTTTAGAGAATGACCCATGTGCAGCTGAGAAGAATGTGTATTCTGATGTTGATGGGTGGAATACACGGTATACATCTACTAGGTCCATTTCTTCACAAGTTTGATTCAGTTCTGCTATTTCTTGGCTGATTTTTTTTTTGGTTGATCTGTCTCTCTGTGACAGTGGAGTGTTAAGGTCCCCTGTTATAACTGTATTGTTGTTTATTTGGTTTTTCATGTCTATTAAGAATTATCTTACATAGTTGGGTGCTCCCATATTCGGTGCATATATGTTTATGATTGTAATCTCTTCCTCTTGAAGTTTTCCCCTCACAAGTATGTAGTGACCTTCTTTATCTCTTTTGATCATTTTTGGTTTGAAGTTCACATTGTCTGCAAACATAATAGCCACCCCTGCCTTTTTCCGGATTCCTGTTGCATAGAGTATTGTTTTCCAGCCTTTGATTTTTAGTCTTGTGAATTTCCTTTTGAGTGAAATGTGTTTCTTGTACACAGTGTATTGTTGGACTTTTTTCTTAACCCACTCTGGTAGTCTGTTTCTTTTTATTGATGAGTTGAGACCATTTACATTGATTGGTATAACTGATACATACTGGCTCATCCCTGTCATGATATCTTTCTGTTGTTGGTTTTCTACATTCTCTATTTAATTATTTGCCCTGCTTAGTAGTTTCCTTTTGTTGTTATTCTTAAGATTGTAGCTATCTTTGTCCCTTTCTAGAGTGTCTTTCAGTACTCTTTGTAGTGTTGGTTTGGTGGCCATAAATTTCTTCAATTGTTCTTTGTCATGAAAGTATCTTATTTCTCCATCAATTTTTAAGGATAGTTTTGCAGGGTACATCAATCTGGGTTGAAAGTTGTTTTCTTTCAGGATTTGAAATACTTCACTCCAAGTTCTTCTTGACTTAAAGGTTTGTGTTAAGAAGTCTGTGGTGATTCTGATAGGCTTTCCTTCATAGATGATCTGTTTCTTTTCTCTGACAGCTTTTAGTATTTTGTTCTTGTGCTATAAATCTGATACCCTTATTATTATATGTCTGGGTGAAGATTTATTTTGGTTATAGTTAGTTGGGTTTCTGTATGCCTCAGTTACCTGTATTTCAGATTCTCTTCCCATGTTTGGAAAGTTTTCTGCTATTATTTTTGTGAACAGTGTTTGTAGGTCATTAGTATTGACCCCTGCTTTTTCATTGAAGGCTATTAACCTTATGTTGTTTCTCTTGGCATCATCTTCCAGCTATTGAATTGTTGTTTCTTGGTTCCTGACTATTTTTAAGAGATCTTTTCTTTCATGACCATAAGCTCCCATGCTGTCTTCAAGGTCTGAGATTCTATCTTCAGCTCCATTCAAATGGTTTTTCAAACTTTCCATGGAAATTTTTATTTCCTGCATTTCGCTTTGCATCTGTTTCATGCATTCTGTTTGTGTCTTATATTGTTCATTCAAAGTTTCCATCATTTTCTTAAGTTCTTCTATTTTTTAATCTTGCTCTTCTTTAGATACACACAACCTTTCTTTCATAATGATTGTCATTTCATTTTTTAGCTGAGAGATTATTTATGATTTGTGTTTCTCTATAGCTTCATTGAGCTGTTTCTTTACTACATTTGCTATCATTTCAGAAAGTTCAGTTGTGTGACTCCCAGTGTCTTCCATTTCAGTGTCTCTTGGGTTTGTTCTTGGTGGGCTGGGGGATTGAGACTGCCTCTTTGTCTTTTGTTTTGTCATTTTCTTCTGGGACCTGTGTGGCTCTGTGTCCTGTGAAGCTGACCAGGCGTTCCCCTGGTGGGCTGACTGAGTCGCGGGACCAGGTAGAGCTGGATCTGCTGTGTAGCTAGTGAGGGCACACTCCCTGAGTGTGCTGCTGGAGCCTCTGCCTTACTTGGTGGGGGCTGAGACCTCCAGGACCCAGGCAGCTAGGCGAGTGTACCCCAGAGTGTGGCACCACCCAGACCCTGAGTCTGGCTGCAAGGAGTTCAGAGACTCTGGAGTGCCAGGCAAGGCTGGGCAAGTCCCAGGCCTACAGTGCCCTGACCTTGCTTCTGGCTGGGTGGGTCTGCAACCTCTAGGACCCACCACATTGGCTGCACCCCTGAATAATGGAGCTCGTGCCCTGTGCTCTGATGGGCAAAGCCCAAGCTCTCCAAGGCCCTGCAGCTACGCTGGCCAGTCCCTGATGAGCAGCACTGGGGTCCTGGGCTGGGCTGGGCTCAGTACCTCTGTGTCCTGTGAGGTTGGCTGGGCATTCCCCTGGTGGGTTGCGCTGAGTCACAGGGCCTGGTAGAGCTGGATCCTGTGTGCAGCTAGTGAGGGCACATTCCCGGAGTGTCCTGGTGGAGCCTCCACCTTACTGGGTGGGGGCCAAGACCTCCCAGACCCAGGCAGTTAGGCGGAGCATACCCCAGAGTGTGGCGCCACCCGGACCCTGAATCTTGCTGCAAGGAGTTCAGAGCCTCTGGAGTGCCAGCCTGAAGTTGATTCTTAAGAAATAAACTGTCATTTGAGTTTTGACCTGGAAATTCAATAACAATCAGGTAATGCACAGTCTTACTGGCAAAACTGATACATGGTGTCTCTTAAGTCCCTATATTTGAGGTTCATGCATATCCCGATTGTACATTTTACTGGAATTTAACATATTCAGTTCATTATTTAAAATCTGTAGATTTTCAATCCTCCAAACTCTCTGAAGATGTAGTGTGTCACAGACTAAAGACTTCTCTCTCTTTTTTTTTTGTACTGAGGATCAGATTCATGACCTCATGCTTGCTGGGCAGTCACTTGTGCCACTGAGCTATATCCCCAGCCCTCTCTGTATTTTCTTTTAACATGAGTACTTCTCAAGTGCCTAGATCTTCTAGAAGGGGAATTTTTTAAGGCGATCTCTTCTTTGGAATAGTATGACAGCATCAAGCCTCTGAATCAAGGGGGAAGGGGAAGACAAAAACCCTGAAACACAGCATTCATCTGCTAAGTTTTACATTAATCAATACAAGCTGAATGGTATGAAAATGTGACTCTTTTATTTTTGTTCAGAAAGCCTGAGTCTTGGTGTGAAAATGAATACGTGACTGTCCTATTGCAGGTTTCTTGTATTGGGACTGTCAGAGAAATCTTGACTGGTGACTATGATTTTGTATACCTATACCTATCAGGTGTGAATTTCCGTGCACTTAGTCCAGTTTGGGCTTGTTTTTAGTCTGTTCCAGTTCACCTTTCATTTTTAGGAAAAAAAATTGATCACTAGGTCTACCATTATTGATCCCAGTTGGGCAACACAGCTGCTACACTTGTTTGAAGTGCTGGATTTGAGTGGTGCCCACTTGTCGCTTGGCTGCTAGTCACATTGAAAGGTTGTTTCCCTGTGTGAAGACTCTTACTGTTGTTGATTTAGTTTTTCTTCAGACTCTTATAGGTCAGTTGCATCATATGAGTTAAGATCTGTGTACTAGACCTCCAAATCTTGAATATATGCTTCATGGTATTTTCATCTTACAAGTAACTCATCTCCTGCCATAATTTTGAAGTCTGTTTCACTCAGTTGAGAGAAATTGAAAGAGTAAATAAGATCCAAAAATGTATGATAGATATTGTGAAATGAGAATAAACTATATCATTCAGTTTAAACTTTTTGGGAAGAGGTACTTCATTGGTCATCTTCAATTCTCTGCAGAGCCCACCAATCACCCAGACTGAGGCAACACTGTCCACAACTGGTCCTGTCACACTCCTCTTGCTACAGCCCCATGCTCCTCTTTATTTGCAGGTCTTGATTGTACAAAACCCACTTTCCCATTTTTTCATTTGTTTGGGAGAGTATGCTTTTTTGGGTTCTTTATATATTCTAGATGTTAGTCCTCTCTTTGAGGAATAACTGGCAAATTTTTCCCATTCTGCAGGTTGTCTGTTCATTCTGTTGGCCATTTCTTTTACTGTGCAGAAGCTTTTTAATTTAATATGATCCCATTTGTTGATTCTTGATAATGGTTCCTATGCAACTAGGGTTCTGTTCAGAAAATCCTTGCCTACACCGATGACATCAAGAGTTTTACCTATTTTATCTTCTAGTGGTACAGTGTTTCTGTTTTAATGTTTAGTTATTTAATCCATTCTGATTTTAGTTTAGTATGTTCTGAGAGATATGAGTCTAGATTTAATCTTTTGCATGTGGAGGACCAGTTTTTCCAGTATTATTTATTTATTAAACAGGATAGCTTTCCTCCAGTGTATGTTTTTTGGTCTCTGACAAAGATAAAAGTTGAATATGCTTAGGGTTGTTTCTGCATCCTCTATTCTGTTTCATTGATTCTCACATCAGTTTTTGTGTCAGTACCATGCTGTTCATTTTTCTTGAGACAGGGTCTCACTATGTAGTTCAGGCTGCCTTGAACTCACTCTGTAGTCTAGGGTGTCCTCAAACTCACAGTGATCTTCCTGCCCCAGTTTCCCAAGTGCTGGGATTACAGGCGTGGCCACCATGCCTGGCCTATCATGCCTTTTTTTTCAAATCACAGTAGCTTTGTAGTATAATTTGAAATCCAGAATGGTGATGCCTCCTGCTTTACTCTTGTTACCCAAGGTTACTTTTTTTATTCTGGGTCTCTTCTGACTGCATATGAATTTTAGGATTGTTTTCTTTAGTTCTGTGAAGAATGCTGTTGGTATTTTGATTGAGATTGTGTTAAATCTGTATACCAATTTTGGAAGTATGGTCATTTTGGCTATACTCATTCTGCCTATCTAGGAACAAATGATATCTTTCCTTTTTCTGATGTTCTCTTCAATTTTCTTTTTCAGAGTGCCACAGGTTTCATCGTAGAGGTCTTTCTCTTCCTTGGTTAGGTGACTTCCTAAATAATTAATTTTTATTGGTGCTATCGTGAATGATATTTTTTCCTAATTTCTTTCTCAGTGGTTTCATTATCAGTGTACAGGAATATTATTGATTTTTGTGTGTAGATTTTGTGCCCTGCAACATTGCTGAATTTGGTTATTCTAGGAGTATTTTGGTGAATTTTTGGGGTCTTCTATATAGAGGATCTTGTCACCTGCAAATACTAGTAATTTGACTTCTTCTTTTTTGAGACAAGCCCATTTATTTCATTTTCTTGCCTAAGTGCTCTTGTTAATGTTTTGCATACTATATTGATCAGGAGTAGTGATAGTGGATACACTTGTCTCACTCCTGATTTTAGAGGAAAAACTTTCAATTTTACCACACTTAACATGGCAGTAGATTTGTCATGAGTGGCTTTTCTCAAACTGAGATAAACTCCTTCTTTACCTATTCTCTCCAGTTTTTTTTTAACCACAAAAAGATACTAGATTTTATCAAAGGCCTTTTCTGTGTCTATTGAGATGATCGTGTGAATTTTTTGTCCTTGCTTCTATTTATATGGTGTATTACATTTATTGATTCTTGTATATTTAACCATCTCCTTATATTCCTAGGATGAATCATATTTGATCACGATGTATGATCTTTTTGATGATTTGTTGCATTCTTTTTGCCAGTATTTCATTGAGGATTATTGCTTTTATGTTCATTTAAAAGATCGGTCTGTAGTTTTTTTTTAAGTTGCCTAGCTTTGGAATTAGGGTAGTACTAGCTCCAGAAATGACACTGGGAGTACTCCTTCCCTTTCAATTTTATTGAACAGCTTAAGAAGTATTGGTGTTAGATCTTCCCTGAAGTTGTTGTAGAATTAAGCAGTGAATTCATCTGGAGCTGATTTTTTCTTAGTGGGTAGGGTTCTTTTATTGCTGCTTCAATTTCATTGCCTATTACAGGATTATTCAGTGTTTTTAAGTATTCTTGGTTCTGTTTTGGTAATTCATATGGAGGGAAGAATCCATCCATTTCTTTTGATTTCTCCAGTTCATTAATGTACCAGTTTATGATGTAGTTGCTAATAATCTTGATTTTGACAATGTCCATTGTGGTAACACATTTTAAATTTCTAATGGCATTGATGCAAGTCTTTTCTTCCCTTTTTTGCATTAGATTAGCTAAGGGGTTGTCTATTTTGTTTATTCTTTTGAAAAACTAACCCTTCAATTCATTGATTCTTTGTTTTTTGATTTTTGGAGGGTTTTTTTTGGGGGGGTCTCAATTTCATTGATTTCTGCTCTGATCTTTATAATTTCCTTCCTTGTATTAGATTTGGATTGTTCTTGTTTTTCCAGGACCTTGAATTACATCATTAGGTCATTTATTTGGACTCTTCATTTTCTAATGTGGGCATTCACAGCTATAAACTTCTCTGTTAGGAATGCTTTCTTTGTGTCCCATAAATTCTGGTATACTGTGTTGGCATTGTCATTTAATTCTATAAACTGTCTTATTTTTTCTTATTTTTTTCCTGTAACTCATTGCTTATTTAAGTGTATTTGGTTTCCATGTGGCTGCATAATTTCCATATTTTCTTTTGCTGTTTATTTCTAGCTTCATTGAAGTATGATCTGGCAATATGTGTGACACAATTTGAATGCATTTACATTTACTTAAGCTTGCTTTATTTATTGGTATAGTATGTGGTCTATTTTGGAGAAAGTTCTGTGTGCTGCTGATAAGAATGTGTATTCTTTTTTGTTGGGTAGAACACTGTAATTTTTTTTGTTTTTGTTTTTTGAGACAAGGTCTCGATCTGTAGTCCAGGTTGAACTTGAACTCACTATGTAGCCCAGGTTGGCCTCAAATTCTTAGGGAAACCTCTGCCTCAGCCTCCTGAGTGTTGAGATTACAGGTATGCTCCACCATGCCCAGCTCTGTAGATATTCATTAAGTCCATTTGTTGGAAAGTTTTGTTCCATTCTGATATTTCTTTGACTTTTTGCTTCATTAATCTATTTGTGACAGTAGGGTATTGAGGTCCCCCACTATAATTGGGTTTATGCTTATCTGGTCTTTTATGTGCATTTGTACTTGTTTTATGAAGTTGAGCATTCCATTATTTGATATATATATTTTGATAACTGCTATTTCTCTCTGTTGGGTTGTTTCCTTAGCCAACGTATAGTGACCCTTTTTGCCCTTTAAATTAGTTTTGACTTGAAGTCCACTTCATCTGAATATAGGATCGCTACAGTTGCTTTGTTTTCAGGTTCCCATTGCATGGAATATTATTTTCAAAACTTTGATTTTTAGTTTATGAGTTTCTTTTTGTATTAAATGTATTCCTTGTATATAGCGTACAGTTGGACTTTATTTTCTGGTCCATTCTTCCAACTTGTGTATTTCGATTGGGGAATCAAGACCACTCACATTAAGAATTATTACTATAGGGTTTTTTAACTGATAAATATTGATTTATTTCTGTCATTGATTTATTTACTGTATCAGTTTTCCTATGTTTCTCTTATACTTAACTGCTCACCCTACCTGATGTATTCATTCTATTAGATGTCTTGTCATTGTTAGCTTCATTTTTTCTTTCTAGGATATTCTTGAGAACTTTGGAGTCCTGGGTTAGTGGTCATGAATATCTTTAGGTGCTCTTTATCACAAAAATATACTAGTTCTTCACCAATTTTGAAAGATAGTTTTGTAGGATATATCAGCCTGGGATAGAAATTGTTTTCTTTCTGGACTTGAGACACTTCACTCTAAGCTCTCCTGGTATTTAAGTTTTGTGTTGAGAAGTCTGCTATAATTCTAATGCATTTACCTTTTTAAGTGATTTGTTGCATTTCTCTACTTTTAAGATTTTGTTCTTCTGTTGAATTTTTTGGGTTATGCTATGATGTGTCATGGAGAGGTTTTTCTTTTTTGTACTGGGGATCAAACTCATGACCTCGTGATTGCCAGGCAGGGAGGTTCTTTTCTGACCATGGCTTTTTGAGGTCCTATACACTTCACTTATCTGCATATTAAATTTTTTTCTCCTATTTGAACAATTTTTGTTATTATTTATGTAAACAAGTTTTTCTGCTGTTTGTGCTGTTTTTGATTTCTCACTAATTCCAATCATATAGAAGCTTTTGGGTTCGTTTTTCATGTTCTTATTGTTTTTAAGATACTTCTCATTAACTGATCACAAACAGTGCTGTCTTCTAGTTCTGACATGCCGTTCTTATATTGGCCACTTCTGCTGCATATACTTTTGGTATAAATTTTAATCTCTTACATTTTTATTTGGAATTTTTATGGATCAATTATTTTCTATGCTGTTCATTAATATTTTTGAATTGTTTCATTTAACTCAGTTAGTTTTTATTAGTGTCATCTGTAGACTCACTGATCATTTTGTTTATTTGGCCCATTATCTGTTTACCCATATGTTCTGCGAGCTTGCTAAGCACCTTATTGGTATGTTCTGTTATCTACCCTCATATCATTTCAATAAGTTTGCTGAGTGGCTTAAATCAAGGAGTGCTTGGAATTCCAAATATTCCAAATCCTGAAAGAAAATAACTTCCAACCCAGATTGATGTACCCTGAAAAACTGTCTTTCAGTATTAATGGAACTGGGTGTGGTAGCACACACCTGGAATCCTAGAACTTGGGAGGCTGAGGCAGGAGAATTACTGTGAATTTGAGGTCATCCTGGGCTACAAAGTAAATTCAAAGCCTGAACTGCATAGTGAAACCCTGTCCCAAAAATACAAAAAAGAGAGAAAAAGAAAAGATTTAATAGAGAAATAAGATACTTCCATGACAAAGAACAACTGGAAAAATTCATGACCACCAAACCAGCTCTACAATGCGTTCTGAAAGATATTGTAGAGAGAGATAACAATGTGCACAAATCCAGGAACACCATTAAGAATAAGCCACCAGGCAGGGCAAGCAATTAAACAGAGGGGAAAGACAAGGAACCAACAGCAGATTATAATATGATAAGTATAAATCAATACATGTCAGTTATAACCATCAATGTAAATGGTCTCAACTCACCAATCAAAAGACATGGAATGGATCAAGACACAAGATCTAACAATGTGCTGCACACAAGAAACATATGTAACTGAAAAACAAATTCATAGACTGAAAGTCAAAGAATGGAAAACAATATTCCACGTGACAGAAATCCAGAAAAAAAGCAGGGATAGCTATCTATTTGGAGACAATGTGAACTTCAAGCCAAGACAGATCAAAAGAGATAAGGTCACCACTTTCTTGTTAAGGGAAAACTTCAAGAAGGAGAATAGTTACAATCATAAATATATATGCACCAAATACAGGAGCACCCAACAATATAAAACATATTAATGGATATGAAAAATAAAATAAGCACTAACACAATTGTAAAGGGAACCTTAACACCCCATTTTCACAAATAGATAAGCTAGACAAAAATCAATAAAGAACTATGAGAACTGAATCAAACCTGTGAACAATTGAACTTAGTAGATGTCTACAGAGTGTTCTACCCCATAATATCAGAGTACACATTCTTCTTAACTCTACATGGGATGCTCTCTTAGTTACTTTTCACTCATTGCCGAGACAGAATACCTGATGCCCAAAACTAGGGAAAGAAAGGTTTATTTCTTATAGCTTCTCAGGAGTTTCAATCCATACTTAGTTGGCTCCAAGGCAGCATGGTGTGGCGGAGCTGCTGTTCATGGCAGTTGCAACCACAACCACAAGGTGTGCTGGTGAGAGAGAGAGAGAGGGCGGAATCGAGAAAGAGGAAGACCCACCTCCCTTACACTGTGTATCAGCTCCACCCCTGGGCGGATGCAGCACTCACATCACCAATCCCAGCGCAAGACAACAAACTGATCACAAGTGCCAGACTCGGCCCCATAAAAGGTATATGAGGACTTGGGGGTACATAGTATCACTCGATACACTCCAAAACAGGCTACATACTAGCTCATAGAACATGTGTAAGTAAATGCAAAGGAATTTAAATTATCCCATGTATATCAACTGACCATAGCACAATGAAATTGGAAATCAATGTCAAAAGAAACCATAAAAACTGCATAAATATATGGAAATTAAATAACAACATCCTGAACAACCAATAACTTATAGATGAAATTAAAGATGAAATTAAACAGTATCTACAACTAAATTATAATGCCAACACAACATATCAGAAATTATGGGACACAATGAAAGTAGTTCTAAAAGAAAAATTTATAGTGGTGAATACCCATATGAGGAAGACAGAAAGAGCTCAAATAAACAACCTAATGTTGCAACTCAAACTTCTAGAAAAAGAAGAACAAATCAAGTACAAAGCTCATATGAAGGAAGAAATGATAAAGATCAGAGCAGAAAAAAATGCAATTTGGACTAATAAAACAATACATATAATTAATGAATCAAAGAGTTGATTCTTTGAAAGATTAAATAAAACTGATAAACCCTTAGCTAACCTTATCAAAAAATGAAAGACTCAAATTTATTCATTTGGGGTTGAAAAGGGTAAAATTACAACAAATCCTGCAGAAATCTAGCAAATCAACAATACCTACTTCAAGAAACTTTATTTTTACAAAATGGAAAATACAGATGACAGGAGCATATTCCTAGTTACATATGCATTACAAAAGCTGAATCAAGAAGATATAAAAATTCTAAATAACCCAATATTAGTAGATGGAATTCAAAAGGTAATTAAACACCTACCAACAAAGAAAAGCCCAAGTCCTGATGGATACACAGCTGAGTTCTATAAGAAATTTAGAGAAGATCTAATGCCATTACTCCTCAAACTCTTTATTGAAGTTGTAAGGGAAGTGATACTCCCAAACTCATTCCTGGAAGAAAGTATCACCCAAAACCAGAGAAGAAACCAACAAAAAAAGAGAACTACAGTCCAATCTCCCTAATGAATATAGATGCAAAAATCCTCTATAAGATAATGGCAAATAAAATGCAGCAAATCATCAAGATTATATATCATGACCAAGTAGAATTTATTCCAAGTATGTAGGGTTTGTTCAACATATGCAAATCAATAAATGTAATAAACCGCCTCAAAAGAACAAAGGACAAAATCACATGATCATCTCAATAGATGCAGAAAAAGCATTTACAATGTTTGACATCCATTCATGACAAAAACCCCACAGAAAATTGGGATAGATGGTCTTTATATCAATCTGATAAAAGTCATCTGTGATAAAGCAACAACCAACATCATACTAAATGTCAAAAACTGAAAGCTTTCACTTTAAAATCAGAAACAAGACAAGGATATCGACTATCACCACCTCTATCTAATATAGTTCTGAAAACATTAGCCACAGCAATAAGATAAGAGAAAGAAATAAAGGGAGTAAGGAAAGAAAGGAAGAAGTTAAATTATCATTATTTGTGGATGACATGATACTCTACATGGAAGACCCCAAAAACTCTTCCAAAAGACTTTTAGATTTAATAACCAAATTCAGTAGCATAGCTGAATACAAAATCAACACTCAAAAGTCAACAGCATTCTTGTACACAAACAACAAATTCACTAAGAGAGAACTTAGGGAAACCACACTTTCACAATAGCATCCAAAAAAATGCTTAGGAATCGATCTAACAAACAAAATAAAAGATCTATACATTGAAAATTATAGTTTTCTGAAAAAGGATATCAGAAAATGGGAAGATATCCCTTGTTCATGGATAAGAAGAACTAACATAGTGAAAATGGCCATACTCCCAAAATTGTTATAAAGATTTACAATCTCAATCAAAATACCATTAGCATGAGGCAGAAAAAACAAGCAAACAAAAAGTCAAAAAAAAAAAAAAAAAGAGCACATCTGACACCATCTTGTAAACCTGCACCATTTTGGGCTTAAATTTCTGTTTCCCTGAGTTTCTCTTTCTCGTAACTAGCTAATCAAAACTACCCCATGCTTTGTCGCAATATGATTAGTTAAAAACTGTACACTGTCTCTCTGGAAAGTACCTGCTATTTTTAGAAACTGGACTAAATGTATACAAACTGCTGTTTTCCTCTCTGAGGATTGAAGTTCCTCACTTTGGTGGGCCTTTGTCTGCTGGCAATAAAGCTCATTTGTCTTGACTTCAGCCTTCCTGGTTGTTCCCTCGCTCAGGCACTGCAACATTTGGAGGCTCCAACAAGATTCCCATGAAGATACCTCACAAGGAGAGATACTGGCCCAGCTCTGTACCTGTGAACTAGGGGGTAGGGGACGCTGCACAGGTGACCTGGCTGATTTCAGCTGGCCATGTGGTGCATATATTATGGAAAAAGGGGTCATGTGTCACCAGGCAAGATCACTGTCCAATTGACTTCGGTAAGATTTGCTTTCGCTTTTGGCTTGTTCAGGGAATTCTTTTACCCAGACCTTGGAATTCTTACCATTTGATCATTTGTGGGCCCTGCCCACTGAATGCAGTGGTCATTTGTACCAGCTGGTTTGGGTCAGTGTTTGGGAGGCTGTGAGAGTCTTCAAAACTCTAACAGTGCATTTGTCAAAGGATCTGTTTTGGTTGGACTGCTGCCCTGGGAGAATCATTTTGTCTCTTTCCTGTTTGTCTGTCTTTTGTCCTTGCTCTGTTTGTACCCTACTCATGCTTTCAAGACACATGGGATCTCCTCCTAGGACTCTCTCTGATCTCTCTCTGATTTGTACGATTGGAAGGCACAAAACCCACGTTTCTCTGAACAATGTGGGGTCCTCATAACCCTCCTCAAATTGGTTTTTCGAACCCACTGACCTACTTGGGATGATTGCTGCTGACCCTTTTTTACATCAGAAGAAAGGGATCGAATTTGGAAGACAGCTGAGGATGATGTTAGAAATAGGACTGCAGGAGCTGAACGAGATAAACAGGCAACCATAGGTGAGGTTTTTCCCAAGAAGGCCCCAACATGCAATTCCCAACATGGTGGATGGTATAAGGGCTTTGGAGGCTCACCATCAGGCTCTCCAGTGTGGCCTGGTTATTGCTGCTCACCAACCCACCAACCTCAATGAAGTATCAGAGCTTCATCAGAGTTCAATGGAAAGCCCCATGGCCCTCCTTGAGCGACTTTTTGAGACCTTCAGGACTTACACTCCATTTGATCCTGAGGCCCTCAAGAATACCCAGACCATTAATATGGCCTTTGTTACACAGCTGGTCCCAGACACAAGACAAGAAGTACAAAAGTTGGAGGGGTTTGCAGAAATGGGCATGTCGTAATTAGTGGAAGTGGCACAAAAGGTTTATCATAACAGCAATGAGGTAGCCAAAAAGACAGAGAAAGAAAAGGGGAAACAACAGGCTGAAATTCTAGTTGTAGCTTTTAGAGAGTGAGCCAAAAAAAGGTGGGAAAAAAAATCTAGGGCTGGGTTGCACCACTTGCCATTAGACCCAGATCAATGTGCTTATTATAAAGAAAAAGGTCATTTTAAAAGGGAATGTCACAAGTTACTCAAAAGAGAAAAAGATAAAATCCTGGTGGTGGAGGCAGAAAAGAGTTCTGGCTGAGGAAGTCGTGGGTCTCTGCCACTCAGCCCCAGGGAACCCATGATAACAGGAGATGTGGGAGGAAGGCAAGTCAGGTTCCTAGTAGATACTGGCATGGAGGTCTGTGTGGTTACTCAGTCGGTGGCCTCAAACACTGAGCTGAAAATGTGCTTTCAAGGAGCCACAGGAGAAACCTCCACCTATTTGTTTTGTAAATCCAGACAGGTCCAATTAGGATGACAGTTAGTCACTCTTTTCCTCTTTTGGGCCATGATCTTCTCCAAAAGCTGCAAGCCCAGATTTCTTTTACTCCGCAAGAGGCTACCCTCTTGGTGGAGGAACTGTACCAGCCCACCTGCTTACTGTGACTATACCTATGGGTAAGGAATACCACCTCTGGGAAGAAGATATTTCCCTTGTGAGTTCTGTTTCCCCTTCCTGGATTCATCAGTGCTGCTTAGTGTAGGCTGAAGACAATCCTCCAGGATTGACAGCATATGTCCCTCCAGTTATTGTTGAATTAGTGGGACACAGATGACCGGTCTGCCTTAGATTGTACTTGATGGATATGGAAGCTAACAAAGGGACCAAACCCCATATTCACAGGTTGCTTGAGGCCAGGATTCTGAGGGAATGCCAATCCCCTTGGAATACTGCATTCCTACCTATGAAAAAGCCAGGGACTAATGAATATCACCTGGTTCAGGATTTATGTGCCAGTAATGCTTTGGTTGTAACTCTGCATCCCACTGTCCCTCGCTCTTACATGCTGCTCAGCCTCCTTCCTCTGTCTCAAACTTAGTACACGATACTGGATTTAAAGGATACTTTCTTCTGTATTCTTTTGTCCCCAGGTTCCCAGGAGTTGTTTGCTTTTGAATGGGAAAACCCTGAGGGTGGATGCAAATGTAAGCTTACCTGGACAAGGCTTCCTCAGGGATTTACCATATTTGATGAAACTTTGGCCAGAGATTTGGTGCCTTTCAGTCAAGAACACCTGGGTGTCTCTTTAATACATAGATGATTTGCTCCTGGTTGCTGAAACTAGGGAGGCATGTCACCAAGGGACAGAAAAATTATTAGGCCTGCTTCAGGACAAAGGGTACCAGGTATCTAGAAAAAAGGCTCAGATTTGTGTACAGTCAGTCAAATTCCTTGGGTCTGTGCTCAAAGATGAGACTCAAATATTGTCAGCTGCTCAAACTCAAGCTATCCAAGGTCTCAAGGAAACAAATTTGAACAGAGGCCTTAAGGAATTTCTAGAAACTTTTGTCTATTGCCACCTTTGGATCCCTAATTTTGCAGTGTTAGGCAAACCTTTATACGAGGCGATGAAAAGAGGAACTTCCCTTCCTTTAGATTGGAACCATGAATGTCAGTGAGCTTTCAAAACACTTAAAGAAGAGTTATTGACCACTTTGGCATTGACCCTTCCAGCTGCCTCTAAACTTTTCCAACTGTTTGTACATGAAAAAGAGGGTATAACGTGGGGTGTCCTAACTCAAACTCTGGGGCCCTGGTGCAGACCTGTAGCTCACCTATCTAAGAAGTTAGACCCAGTAGTGGCTGGCTGGCCCCCTTCTTTGTGGGCTATGGCTGCTACTGCTCTCCTGGTAAAAGAAGCTGACAAATTAACTTTGAGACAGATTTTGAGGGTGTTTACTCCTCATGCCATTGAGGTTCTACTTAGAGGCCCTTGCAGAAAATGGTTGTCAGGAACCTGGCTGGCCCAATATCAAGGCTGACTATTGAGACCATCCAGGTCCCGAACACAGCTTTGTTGCTGCCAACATCCACGGAACCACCTGAACATGTGTTGAATCAATCAAGATGATCTATTCAGCATGACCAGCCCTCCAGGCTTCACTCCTGGAATCCAAATTTGACCTTGTTTTCAGATGGCAGCAACATGGTAATAGATAGAATCTGAAGGGCGGGAGCCACTGTTGTCACAGTGGAACAGTCTGTTTGGTCAGAAATGCTGCCCCCCAGAAATTTCAGCCCAAAAGGCCAAATTAATAACACTTACTAGGGCACTGGAATTAGGAAAGGACAAAAGAGTCAATATATATACTGATTCTTAGTATGCCTTTGCCACCCTACATGTGCACAGGGGCATCTATAAAGAAAGGGGACTCAACAGCAGGGGGAAAAGACATTAAAAATTCCCAAGAAATACTGAGGTTACTACAAGTAGTTTGGTTGCCTATAAGGGTAACTGTTATGCATTGCTCAGGCCACCAGAGGGGGAACTCTTTAGGAGCATAAGGCAACCAAGCCACAGATTTTGCAGCCAAACAGGCAGCTAAACTCGAGGACCTCACTCCCAAGAGGGTCACTGTAGCACCCTACCTGAAGAAGCCATCTTATTCTGAAGTTGAATTACAGTGGGCCAAATAAGAGGGGGCAATTGACAAAAATGGATGGCAGGTGATGCTGGGGAAATTGTGTTTCTTCCTGAACCTTTGGGACATTTTGTGATATATGACCTGCATGCTCATACTATTTGGGAAAAACTGCAATGGTGGAGTTACTTCACTGATATGTTTATATTCCCAGGTTTTGGGCTCTATGATCCTCTGTGACTGAAAGATGCGAGACCTGTGCCTGCAACAATCCTGTGCCACAGCCCCACTGCCAATCGGGCATTAGATGATATGGAACTGCTTCATCTGAAGATGTCAAGATTGATTTCACTGAGTTTAAACCCACTACTGGGAATGGGAAATATTTTTTAGTTGTGGTCTGTACCTATTCAGGCTGGGTGGAGGCTATACCAACCAACACTGAGACTTTTTCTCATAAAATAAAAATTATCTAAATATTAAAACATAAACACCAAATATTCTGGAAGATAGAATAGGTATAACTCTTGAAGACATAGGTCTAGGTAAAGACTTTATGAACAAAATCCATGCTGCAAGGGCAGTATTACAAAGAATTAACAACTGGGAACTTACCTCATTAAAAAGTTTTTCCACAGCAAAAGAAATCACCACAGAGTGAAGAGACAACTCACAGAGTGGGGAAAATTTTTGTCAGCTGTTTCTCAGATAAAGGACTAATATCTAGAATATATAAAGAACTCAAAATGCATACCCCCAAATTTGAAGACACAATCCAAAAATGGGCATCTGAAATGAATTGATACTTCTCAAATGTAGAGATATAAATGGCAAACATGAAAAAATGTTCAACGTCACTGGTCAACAAGAGATGCAAATTAAAACAATGCTGAGATTCCTATCTTACTCTAGAAAGAATGGCTATTATCAAGAAATCAGTCAATAACAAATGCTGAAAGGGCTGTGGGGGAAAAGAAACCCTTCTCCAGTGTTGGTGGGAGTGTACACGGCTGTAACCACTGAGGAAATCAGTGTGGAGATTCCTCAAAAAAGTAAAACTAGAGGTTTCATTTGACCCATCTATTCCCCTTCTTGGTATCTTCCTGAAAGAATTAAAAGTATCATACCATAGTGATATATGCATACCTATGTTTATAGTAGCATCATTTGTGATAGCTAAATTTTGGAAACAACCCAAATGTTCATCAACCAATGAATGGATAAACAAGATTTTTTTATTTTATTTTTTTTATTTAAGAGAAAGAAAAAAAACACATATGAGAAAGACGAAAAGCAAAAGAGACAAACAGATGACTAGAGTAAATGCACAACAGTAACATTACAGGTTTACAAAACAGGATGATGGAAACTTGACAATGGTTGCAATATTGTGTGTCGTTATCTTCAAAATGGATGTTTATGTTAACAGATATAGACATGTAAAATTGATCTAACCATATGAGTATCAAATGTTCTCTCTAAATAACTAATACATTCAGCAGTATGTTCGCTTTAGTTATCTTACATATACATATATACAGATTTATATCTTTTCTTTCTCCCTTCCATCTTTCCCCCTTTTCCCTTTTTTCCCTTCCCAAACAAGATGTTTTTTTTTTTTTAACACAATTTAGTACTACTAGGCTATAAAGAAGGATAAATGGATGTATCTTGAAACCATTTTCTTTCTTTCTTTTTCTTTCTTTCTTTTATTGTACCAGGACTTGAACTCATGACCTTGCACTTGCCAGGCAGGTGCTTACACTGCAGAACTAAATCTCCAGCCACTAAAACCATACTCTTCAATGAAACAAATTGAACACATACGTGTAAATATTGCCTTGTTTCTCAGGTGTGAGAAACTGAAAGTGTAAATAAGGATCAGAATGTGTACTACATATTATGAAATAGGAAGAAAATGCTCAATTGAGAAGGTGAACAAGGTGGGGGAGAGGGAAAGAAGAAAGAGAAAAAAAAACAAGAAAAGAAGTAGAAAATGGAAACAAAGGTTTTGTAAATAAGGAGGGGAAGAGGGGTTGAAAGGAGGCTAAGGGAATGGGGAAACAAGAAGAATTGAGATAAAACATTGTAGGGCGGGGCCAGGGTCGCTGAAGAGGTATTTTCATCTGTGGGACGTAAACTTTCAGTTTTGTGACTGATGACAAACGTCTTTAAAGGTGCAAAGAGAGTTACCAGGTTAACTTTTTGCTTATCAGAAATTTTAAAATAAAGTAGAGACACTTCTTGTGCTTTAGAATGCATCTGTAAAAAGTAGACGTGGATCTACGGCTGCGATTATATTATCTGAACTAAAACACTAATAGATTATCAATGCTACGCCTACATCCGAACTTCCAGGTTCATCCCACAAAGCCTTAGGGTGTTAACCAGGATTTCTTAGAAGTAGACGCGCATCTATCGCATCTTTCCAGCAGGTGCACACAACCAGGACCATACGGCTAGGGCCTGCGACGTTAGGCAAAGCCCTTCCTCCCTGTGGCGGCGGACAGGCTTCGAGGGTCCTGGGACTTGTAATACCCACTCCTCCCCCATCGCCGGCCAGGCTTTGAGATCAACGCTTCTGGACTCTTTCTGCGCGTGCGCTGCCCCGCCCTCTCTGGCGTCTTCCGCCCGGAAATTCCGGTCCTTGCGGCTGTTCAAAGCTCTGAAGCGTTTGGGTTGGGTACTGGGTCTCTGAAGGTTGGTTGGCGGTTGGCACAGGGCCTCCAGCGTCAGCTAGTCCTGGGACCTGAGACGTGGGTGGATTGCTGGTAGGGTTCTGACGTGCAGGCGCGAACCGCGGGCTGGGCGGCCATGGAAGCGGCTTGGCGTGGGTTCCACAGGTACGGGGCACTGGAGGGCGACTCGGGCTGGGCTTTCATCATTGCTTTGTCAGAGTCAGTGCTGCCAGAAGGCGGGTGTGTCCCTCTAGGTGTAAGACCTTGGTTCTAGAAGCTTTGCGAGCGGGCCCATGCCCGGGTCTGCAGACCGCGTGAGTGGAGAGGTTGTGTTTTCACTCCTGCTGTTTCACTGAAGGATCCTGTTACGCTAGGAGACATTTATTTTACCCGTCTGTAACATAAGCGTAAACAGCCAAGAGAGCAAATCAGATGGCGACAACTTTTAGGTGCCCACATTGGGGAATGGAAACTCAGAAGCTAGGAATATAGTAAGTCGCGGTTGAATGCCGTCAAATTTCCAGAGAAATTGTTAAGTCTTTGCTCACGGAGGCTTTAGTATGTAGCAATTGTATTTGTGGTATCGCCTTAGCAAATGACTTTTCTGATCCCCACTTACATCGAGGTGCAGTCTGCCTGACACTCCTGATTTGAATTTACAGAAGTTTATATAGGAGCTAGTTTCCAGAGACAATTCTACATGGGAAATTGGGGTGCTGGATGATATTCCTGTATTGTTTGGATTTGGTGTAGCGAAGCTTGAAGGAGGGCATCCCACCAGAAGAATACCTCTCTGGTCTGAACGCCCTCACTAGCACTTCAGAGCAGAGACAGAGGAGTCTCAGGAAGGGGAAAATCCTAGTTTTGCGTGACCTCAGCAGTTATTGGTCCTGCCGCCCAGAGTGCACAAGATTTGGGTGATAGCACTTCATTTGAAGCTCTCAACCACTAAGTGCTGTTGGAAGGTTTGAACCAGTCCAGCAGTGAGCTGGACTGAAGGACAAATCAGGCCCTAGTAGTGTTACTGATTGGGGAGAGCATGAGAGTAGGGTCTCGGTTGGAGGGTTGCCCTATCATACCTGAGAGGATTTATCTGCAGTGCTTTCTAAACCTATTCTTAGTCCTTCTGTCTTTCCCTCCTTCAGAGATAATCTCTCACCAAATTTGACGTCTTGTGATGTGTTGATACCCCTTTAGCCTAATGGTTCTTGATACTTCAAGAAGAGTTTGCCAGGATTCTTCTGCCTTACATGAAAGATTTTTTAAAATTGCACTTGAGGTGATGTGTCTTGCCTAGTGTAACATGATTTAAGATAATAGACGTCTTCATTTTTAGTAGTGTTATTCATTTTGCCACAATGTAGTCAAAATAGTAGGTTTTTATTTCACTTTTAAGATTGATTTTGCAAAACTGGGTCAGTGTGGCACAAACATTGCTTTAAAATAGCTTGCCTTAAACACACATATCTTTTTCATCCCTAGCACTTTCTGTTGATTATGTGACCTCAAAGTGTCACTAACACAAGTGTTTTCCACTTAAATGTTATTAGTTTCTTGTTGAAAATATTAAATTCTCCCAAAAATAGTGAGCTTATTTCACATTACTTAAAATGGGGAAATTAGACTACATGGAAATTTTCTTCCATTTTTCCAGATTAAGGATGTTCATCTCGTAAAGTCTGTGCATATATTCCAAAATCCAGAATACTTTGAAACACTTCTGGTTGCAGACATTTTTGATAATAGATACTCTACCTGTAACAGACTTCTTTTATGTTTTTAAAAGTAAACATGCTAGTAATAGTGGCATATACCTGTCATCCCAGCATTTGAGAGGTTGAGGCAGGAGAATCACTATGAGTTTGAAGCTAGGCGAGCTACTTAGTGAGTTCAAGGCCAGCCTGAACTACATAGCAAGAATGTGTCATGAAAAAAAAAAAAGAAAGAAAGAAAGAAAAGAAAAAACAACAACCCAAAACTAGACATTTTGTGATAAATAAAAACTTAAGACAGTCTATTAATGTGCATGTATTTGCTTTTTAGTGATTTATGTGGCCTCTACTAGCAATAGCAACCTAAGTGAAGTCCATAAAGTTTTATGATTTTCGATACTTGAATATGTAGTCATGTAGTTCATTTAATCACATTTAAGACTTTGTCTTATACATCATTTTGTTTAAAAACAATGAGCAATGAGTTCTGGATGAGAAGATACATCAGCATTTGCTGTGTTAACAAACCAGCCAACACATACTGGTAGTAGTACTCAGCTATTTTATTTGTTTGAAGTTCTATGGATTCACATTTAATGGTGGTTTCAGCTGAGCATTTTTACTAGTATTGCTTGGATCATAGACAAGACTTTTGTCATCTGATGTCTTGACTGAGGCTGGTTGTTTAAAGATAACTTCACTTACAAGGCCAGCAATTTATGCTTGCTCTTGGCAGGCCCTGTGTCTCCAGTAGGACAGCTCCAAACTTCTTCATAATGTGATTATACAAGAAAGCTAGCACAAATAGGCAAGTGCTACTCAGATCTGTTCCTGCATTATATACTGTCCCTTGGTCAAGAGCAGTCAAGTGGTGGAGTCCAAGTAATTGTCCAAGGGTACTTTATGAGTGTTTGGATATAGGGAACCATTATTGAAATGGTATACCACAGGAAATATATACTATATACATTTTCTATGTGTAATTATGGGTGGAAATAGATTTAAACATCCATATTTTCCATGAAGTTTAAGTGTACAAAAGCAAAGAGTATAGTGGAAACACTCATGTGGAGTTTTAGGATGTATCCCTGTATTAATAGGAAGATAGTTCATACATTCCAAGTGAATTTCTATAGTGAATATTTTAGTGAAATCACAATGTGCTTTCCTTTTGTTTAAATTATTCAATTATTTCTTTGGGGAATGTTATCGTTGATCAGTCTGTGGGTAATTGCTGTTTTAATTAACCCCAAAATGAATTTTGTTTCTAATCTGTACCACCTAATGGGCTTATGGTTGTATCTTTAGTAGGGACTTTGATACCCTTATTTGAGACCTAAAGGAATGTTCTGTAACAGGAGCCTCTTTTTCCCTCACTTTTTTTCTTTTCCAGCTCACATGTAGTGTTTTGAGCAGGAGAATTTAGGACATAGCCACATGCATTCTCTTATGACTCCACTCTGTTCACCTCTAGTCACAGCTATGCTTCCAGAGACTTCTGTGCATTTCCAAGAGCAACAAAAATGGAATAAATCTCTGGTGAGTTATGTATTCCTCATTTTGTTTTACATCATATTTAGTGAACTTTATGGGGCTCAGGAATTAATGTGAAAAAGTAGAAAACTAAGATTGAGCCTCAAGGGCAATCCATTCATACCCCTTGTGTCTCTCAGGAGCTATTCTTATTCCTCATTCCTAGTCCTCATTCCTTTTCCCCAATAAATTTTCCTACTCTTAAAAAAACAAAACACAAAACAAAAAAGTTGAGCCTCAGGGCAGTATACCTAAATAAAGTTAGTATATAGATTTAGCAGATTACAAGACTTTAGAGTCATCTAAGTTGAGTGTCTCTGGTCTTTCTGATGTCATGTCAAAAGGCAGTCACCCACATTAGATGACTCACAGAATCCTTATTTTTATTTATTTATTTTTTTTGTGTGTGGCACTGGGGATCGAACTCACAACCTCGCGCCTGCCAGGCAGGTGCTTAAGCTGCTGAGTCAAACTCGCGGCCCTAGTTTTTTGAGACAGGGTCACACTATGTAGTTCAGGCCAGCCTTGCGCTCACGTTGCAGCCCAAGCCAGCCTCGAACTCACAATGCTCCTCCTGCCTCAGCCTCCCGTGTGCTGGGATTAAAGGCATGTGCCACCACGCCCGGCTGACTCGCAGAATCCTGATGGTAAACATGTTGGCCTTTTATGGAATTGGGTGACTTGCTGACACCCAAGTCTGGAACATTGTCTTCACTGGTCATATTTAACAACCCAAAGAAGGCTATTCTGAAGTTAATGAATAGTGTGGTCCCAGACAGCTTTTGGCCAACCTGGAAGATTGAGTCATCCTTCCATCCTGGAATAACTGTGTGTACATTTTGCTCACCTTATGTGTCTGTAGGGTGTGCAGCAAGCTGTGCTAAATTGTATTTTCTGGTAGATTCTGCTCATTGGTACTTTAGCCTACTCAGTGAATTCTCAGTTTATTTCTTCAGAAGTTCACTAGTAACCTGAATTACAATAAAATGCACTGACCAATTGACACTGCCCTTTAATGCGCAAGAAGTCTTAATTTTATAGTTCACCTTACCTGTTTTTTTATTAGTATATATGTGTAGTGCATAATGTTTACATTCCTTGTGGGGAGTTGGTACATGTGCATAATACATCTTAATTTCTTTTTCATCCCCTTTCTTCCCTCCCTTTACCTGATTTTTTTAACTTAGGTTTTTGATGTCCAAGAAATAATTTCCAAATCCAATGTCATAAAGTTTCTTTCTTGTGTTTTTCTTTTTGTGGCACCTGTGATTGAACTCACAACCTCGTGCCTGCCAGGCAGACCCTTAAGCCACTGAGCCAAACTCCCGGCCCTAGTTTTTTGAGATAGGGTCGCACTACGTAGTTCAGTCCGGCCTTGCACTCATATTGTAGCCCAAGCCGGCCTTGAACTCACAATGCTCCTCCTACCTCAGCCTTGTTTTTTCCTTAATTGAACATTTTAAATAGGTACTGTTTGTATCACAACATATGAGATGATTGTTATTTCTTTGTACAAACTAATAGTCTAAATGCTTCATATCTCAAATTAAAGTGCCTTCTTTCATCTCTGATAATTTACTGTGCTCTGACTGAGCCAGGCTCTGTTGATTAAGCACGTGACTAAGACTAGCCTCCCTCCAGGTGAAAATCATTTCCACCTTAAAGTTGGTCTCCTATAAGCTATTCTTTGTTGTCCTTTCAGGGTTGACTCTCAATGCAAATTTTATTGGCCTCTTATTATTTGTACTATGTGTTTTAGAAGGTGGACAGTGTTCACTTTCATATGTACACTGGGAATTCTTTTGAATTTAGGAGGGAAATGTAAGGATGCCTGTGAGCATAAAAATAATTTGCTAACAGCAGTGAGTATATGAGCTATTTATTGTTAGAAGTATATTGAGTATTTAAGTCAGAATCATTCTGTAGTCAGGTTAAATGCCTTTACTGCCTTTTTCTCTCATCACAGCTCAGGGCTGTTTAACCAGAAAGGTGTCTTTTGTACTTTTGTTAATATGCTGTGTGTTCTTTATGATTTCATGATTGCACTCTTGTGGCCTCTTTTTCTTCAGACATTCTTTTGGAAGATGTAAACATTTTTGGCTTTTCAGTGAAGTACAATCTGATGACACAGAAAACTTTGTTTTTTTTACTTCCTTGTTTCTCTGACTTACCTTGAGCTTGTATCTAAATTAGCTGAATACATGATTGCAGTCTTGTGTGTGTTTTCATGTCATCATAGCAGACTCTATGCTCCTTGGTGAAGAATTCATATCCTGCCTTTATCCTGGCAACATGGACATTCCCAAATCTGTGCAGGAAACTTCAGGGTGGTATGTTTAGTGATTACTAAATCAGTGCTGAGGCAGGATGTTTCTGCTGTGGTTTTTCTTTCTCCCGCCATGCAGAGTACAGAACAAGCTCCTTCTTGCACAGGCATGAGTATACACACACACACATGCATACGCTGATCTCCCAGACTTTGTGTTCTCAAGATCCCAGGGCTGATGACTTGAGTGAAGAGAAACATACCATTACAGGAGTTAGTGTCATTTGAGGACGTGGCTGTGGACTTCAGCTGGGAGGAATGGCAGGACCTGGACGATGCTCAGAGGACCCTATACAGGGATGTGATGCTGGAGACCTACAGCAGCCTGGTGTCCTTGGGTGAGTGAAAATCACAGTAACTTCCAGGAACACCTGCTTTCTTCTCCAGTATATAGAACAGGTAAATGGCTTCACAGCATTTGGGTGTAAGAGTTCAGCCCATGAAGGATGTGTCACTGATCTCCTACAAAAGGTTCACGCTGGCTCCTTCATGGCACAACTCCTGAAATCATTCTGCCAGCTGGCTTGCTTGGTTTTTTTTTTTTGTTTTTTGTTTTGTTTTGTTTTGTTTTGTTTTGTTTTGTTTTGTTTTTGAGACAGGGTCTCACTATATAGTTTAGGCTGACCTTGATCTCACTATATAGCCCAGGCTGGCCCTGCAATCCTCACAGCAATCCTCCTGCCTCAGCCTCCCAAGTGCTGGGATTACAGGCAGGCACCACCATGCTTGGCAGTTGACTTTCGTCAAAGGCCATGAAATAGCACTGTGGCAGAAATTCTGCTTCATTTCCCCCTAACAGGGCACTGCAATCCCAAACCTGAGGTGATCGCCAAACTGGAGCAGGGAGCACAGCTGTGGATGGAACAAGAACACCTAAGTCAGACCCTTACAGGTCAGTTTGTCCGGCGAAGGGGCCAGGGAGGAGCAGAGTCTAGTGATGGGATTGTGCTGAGCTGTTTGTGTAGTGTTTTCCGAGCTCCCACAGTGGAGCTCAGGGTCAGATACCCGTGCTGATCTTTGCGGACCTTCTCAAGTCTAATTCCACCTCCTCCTACTTTTTTTAAACTTCTACAACTTCAGCCACTTTCTGGCTCTTAGACTTTTTTTCTTAGTTTCTCTATATTCTCAGTTGCCCCTTTTCCTCTATTCTCAAGGCCTTTTATTATTATTATTAATTAATGCATTTACTCATTTTTTCCATGCATGTTAAAATTGGGCAACTCATAGCTGCTAGTGTTTTGTGATTGTGGTGATAATAGTAATTAAACAAATATATCTCCTTCTAAAAAGCTTATGTTCTTTTAAAAGAGAAAACCCGAACAAATACAAAATCCACCAAAAAATTTATACACACTTTAGGAAAATAAAAATTGTATAAAATATTTTAATACTAAATTTATTGCAACATCATGAAATTAATACAAGTCACTTTTGACCTTTGTAATTACAAGAGGTGCTCGAAGTGGTGGCCATTAGCTTCCAGACATTTACTGGTATGGCAAACTGCTGCTTAGTGACCTTGGTTTTTGGGATTGCTACACATGTATTTTCAATTTTTTCTTTAAAAGCTGGCAGTGGAATGGCTCTTCTGTGATATATGACATTCCCTAGCCTCCCCCATATGAGGGTGGCACCATCTGTTGAGAAAAGATACTATTTTTCTTTTCCTGAATTGCATATACAGTTTTTGGGCAGACTGTTTATATCCATTGTGAGATAAGAGCCACAAAGAATGCTTTACCAGGATGAGATAGAAAATGGGATATTTTAAGAAGTGTTTTAAGGGGAGGCAGTTTTAGAGATTATTGTTTACTTCGGACAGCTTATATTTGAGGTGACAGTGTACCAACTGATTATATAATATGTAGGCGAATATACAGTCTAAAATAGTGTGTGTACCACTGGTAGATACACAATTTGGAAATCCACAGTAGCTTTGAGAGAAGAGGTTTAGGAGTCAGACGTGTGTCGGGACATCAGAGTTAGGGTGCCAAGGAGAGCCTTCCACCATTTCCCATTAACAGGGCACTGCACCCCCATCCCAGAGGAGACCATAAAACTGGAGCAGGGAACACAGCCATGGATGGGAGAAGAATGCCCAAGCCAGACCCTTACAGGTCAGTTGTGTCCTGGGAAGGGCGGGGGGAGAGCCTAGCTGATGGGGCTGTGCTGGGCTGTTCTCAGCAGTCTCTTTCCCAGTTCCCGCAGTCCTGAACTCTGTGTTGAGGGGCTCAAAGTCCTGTGTGGGCATGGAGTTTGAAGTTAGAATTTTCTTCTCTTCTTTGTGGACACTATTCTAAAACAACAAAGAGAAAGAACATACAGGAGACTTCATTTTCTGTGAAATAACGAGGCAGAGGAAATGCCATTTCATAAAACAAAAGCTTCAGAAGCAATTTATCATCAAGCAGGGCTGCAGCAGGACCTGGGGAAGAAGGCTGGCTTGTTGGGATGGTGGGCACAATCTGGGTTGCAGAACCAGGATGGGGTGGCCAGGTGGTGGACTGGTGTTAGGATTTCAAGAATCAAAGGATGTCAGGTTAAATTTGGAATTTGGATGACATTCTTTTTTATCTAGGATGCAGAAGAAAAGAGTTGAAATCTCCCACAGAACCCTATAGCCATTCTCCAGGGAGCAGCTAAGACTAAACAAATGTAGGTACAGATCCTTGCTCCCAGGAAACATTTGTGCTCAGGTGCCAGGCAAGAAAGTGGATCTGTTATGCATCCAACTGTAGCTGATCCTAAAAGATCTTACCATCTTCAAAACTAAAGGATGAGAAGAGAATCAGCACAAAATGCCTGCAGCTATTAAGAAAAAATATTTTAAAAGAACAAGGAAAACAAATGGCAGATGAACAACAATCAGTTTTAAACTACAACCAGGGCTGGGCGTGGTGGTGCATGCCTATAATCCCAGCACTTGGGAAGCTGAGGCAAGAAGATTGCTGCAAGTTTGAGGTCAGTCTGGGCTACACAGTGAGTTCAAGACCAATCTGAACTGCATAGTGAGACCCGGTCTCCAAAAGACAAAAAACAAAAATAAAATTCTAGAACCAGGCATCAATTAAATACTTTGACTAAACATTTCCTCAGATATTAAAAGAAAAAAGTGTTTTAAAGAAGCAGAGAAAAACACAATATTGTAAAACTCATTAAATTGCTCATTACATTCATTTTAGGGGATAAGGCATATACTTACCTTCAAACTATACCTGTTATTGAAGTTTTAAGATTTTTAACCAGTAGGATAGGAAGAAACTTCCTTACCTTTACTCAAGCGTTGTATAAGAAATACTTAATGTGGTTCAAGAGTGTGTTTGTCATTGTTGATCATTTTAGATGTCGAGAAAGTGGAAGACCTGGGTGAGACCAGCCAGGACAGTCCAGACAGACATCGGTGGCAAGTTGTGATCACCAACAGCAGTACAGCAGAGGAGAGAGTTGGATTAGAAAGAACTTTCGATTTGAGCTCAAACCATATTTCAAAACTGGTTATAAATAATGAGAACTACTTAGGAATGAGGACTGAAGAGTTTATTGTATATCAGAATATGCTTCTTCCTAGCGTGCCTGATGAGATGTCTGCTGGAACAAGACCTGATAGCCATGGTACAATTGGGAATGGGTGGCAGGATTTTGAGTATAGTGGAGAAATGAAGTCTGTCAACACAGAGGCAGTGTTCTTCATACATCAGCGGTTGTGTGTGGGGGAGTCCTCCTGTGAATATAGGCAAGCCTGTGATAAGTCAGCTCTCATCGTCCAAAAGATAACTCAGGGAGGGAGGAGGATACTTGAATGTAACATATGTGGGAAGACATTCTATTTAAATCCTGCACTCCCTAAATATCAGAGAATGAACACAGGAGAGATACCCCACATATGTAGTGACTGTGAGAAATTACTCATTAAGGAAGCATACCTTACAACTCACCAGAAGAAACACACAGAAGAGAAGCCCTATGAGTATAACACATGTATGGATTCTTTCTACCAGAAGTCGGACCTCATATCACAGTCTCGAACTCACACAGGAGAGAAACCCTATGCGTGTAATGAATGCAGGAAATCTTTCTACCGCAAGTCAGACCTCACTGTGCATCAGAGAACTCACACAGGAGAGAAGCCCTATGAATGTAACGAGTGTAGGAAATCTTTCAACCAGAAGTCAAACCTCAGCAGGCATCAGAGGACTCACACAGGAGAAAAACCTTATGAGTGTAATAAATGTGGGAAATCTTTCAACCAGAAGTCAGACCTCATTTTACACCTGAGAATTCACACAGGAGAGAAACCCTATGAATGTAATGTGTGTAGGAAATCTTTCTACAAGAAGTCAGACCTCACTGTACATCAGAGAACACACACAGGAGAGAAACCCTATGAATGTAAAGAATGTAGGAAAACTTTCTATCAGAAATCAAAACTTACTGTGCATCAGAGAACGCACACAGGAGAGAAACCCTATGAGTGTAATGAGTGTGGAAAGTCTTTCTATCAGAAGTCAGACCTCACTGTGCACCAGCGAACACACACAGGAGAGAAACCCTATGAGTGTAATAAATGTAGGAAATCTTTCTATCAGAAATCAGTGCTCACTGTGCACCAGAGAACTCACACCGGGGAGAAACCTTACGAATGTCATGAATGTAGGAAAACCTTTTGCCAGAAATCACATCTCAGCAGGCATCAGAGAACTCACACAAGGTAGACAACTTGTGAGCAATGAAGGGAGGAAATCATTTAACCAGAAGCCAGTCCTTACCATTCATCAAAAAACTTTAGGAGAAAGACCCTATGAGTGTAAGAAAACATTTTGTTAACCATGACATCTCAGTAAACCTGAGAAACTATGGAAAGGTACCTGTATCCTCAAACTCAACTTTTTTTTTCTTGGTTAGACTAGTCCATGTTGCTTGGTTTCCCATCATTATGGTGGGACCATGTCCCTGGACACTGTTGGGGAATTTAGACCTAGTGATGGACATTACTTCCTGGTGTGGCAGTGGCCATGAGTTACCTCCTGACTGAGTCTTGTGCCCTGTGGGGCTAAATCCACATGGTCCCCAGGTGGCCCTGGGAGTGTTGGTGGGAGAAAGCTGTCCTGAGGTGAGATGAGGAACTGACTAGGGGTAGCAGAGGTCTTGCCATCTCCACCCTAGAGTTTCCTTGTATACTTTGCCTTAGTGAGAAAATCATACTCTGTTGAGCTGTTGTATGTAAGCTATTCACATTGTAACACAGACGTCCCCCTGTTGCCAGTTCCACTTTGAATGACTGATTTTTCTTGTGTATCAGAAAATTTACACAAGGGAAATCTGTGTTGTGATCGTTCCTCCACTAGTTGTTTTATTGAATAGTCAAACTGGGGAGAAGTGAATTTGGGGACTCAGCTAGGGACAGGTCATTAAATATGTGGAGTAAATTTTTATAAATGCCTTCAGTTTTCAAGAGAAAGTACAACATTTTTGTATGTCAGAGTTTGTAATAAAACAATCAAAATTTATAATGTGGACAAAAAATTTAAATGTGTTATTGAAGATAAAAAATGCAGTTGACAGCACAGCAGGGTTCTGTTCTGTCTGTAGCCTCTTGAGCACATTGGTGTGCCAGAGACATTGGTGGTTGTCATAGCCCAAAGGTGTGGTCCTGCTAGCATCTGGTGGATAGATGATGGGAGAGTGCAGGGTAGTAGAACTCAGACAGGCCCTGTGTGTACAGGGTGTGCACGTGGGTGCTCCCTGCCAGCAGGTCTCTTTACATAACTGAACCTTGCAGAAGTGGTATGGAAAATGTGTACCTTTAACTTGAATACTGATTTTCAACATCAAGGGCTGCTCTTCATCGTAGTTTATTAAATATATTAGGTCTAAATTCTAAAGAATTGTACTATACCTCCCCAACACTTCTAGTATATGTAAATTTCTTGACCATTGTTACTAAACTGTCTCATATGTGAAGAAGACTGTTTCCTCTTGAACTTTACCTGTTACATAGGGCAGCCACAGGCTAATAGAAACATGCTTTACACAGAAATTTACAATTCAGGCTCTCAGTTGTTAATATCTTAATCCTCAGTTCACTTAAATAGCTCTGAACAACAGCATTCGCTTCGTTCAGGTCAGTAGAAGGCAGTTACTTAGAGTGAAATACCCTCTTCTCTCTCTTTCTTGGAGGGTAGTATTTGAGACAGGCCTTGCTGTGTAGTTCAAGGTGACCTTGAACTCACTATGTGGCCCAGGCTGGCCTTGAACTCACAGTGATCCTCATGCCTCTGGCTCTCCTTCTCTTTTGTCCCGTGTTCTACAGGAGTTGAGTTTGTGTCACCAAGTGCATTGTAGCTGAGGGGTCGCAGGTCCTCTCTGGAGTCTCAGAGGCTGCAGTTAGCTTTTGCAGCTCAGCTGGAGAGCACTGTTCCCCCAAGCTCATTCAGGTTGCCAGAATTTCCTTGTAATGTCTGGCTGAGGGCAGAGACCTCAGAGGCAGGGCACAGGGCTCTTGCTTCCTCAAGGCCAGTGTGGGGTTTCACTCCAGCCTGGTAGGACAGCCTCTGCAATGCTCAGGATCAAACTTGGGGTCTTGTATATACTTGGCAGATGCTGTGCCCATGGTAGCATTGTCCTAAACCCATGACTAAGGGTGATTAGAGCCAAGTCCCACGTCCCATCTCCAGGGCACAGAGTCATGTGAGGGCGTGTCTGCCACATTAGATATGAGTTCCTTTGCTTTTAGGGGAGTGAGGTTGTAGATTTTTGGTTTTTGTAGAAGTAACTTGTTAGAGGATTTGTAACAGTTACTCATAAATACTATACACTGTAAATACAGTGTAGAATCACTGCCCATAAGAAATTGCTCTGGCCAGGCGTGGTGGCGCACGCCTTTAATCCCAGCACTCTGGAGGCTGAGGTAGGAGGAGCGTTGTGAGTTCGAGGCCGGCTTGAGCCACAACTCGAGCGCAAGGCCGGCCTGAGCTACATAGTGCGACCCTGCCTCAAAAAACCAGGGCTGGGAGTTTGGCTCAGTGCCTTAAGTGCCTGCCCTGGCAGGCGCGAGGTTGTGAGTTCAATCCCCGGTGTCGCAAAAAAAAACAAACAAACAAAAAAAATTGCTCTGAAGGTCACTATCCCCGCTTCCTTCCTGGTCCCCAGCCCCACAGTTCAGCTCCTCTGTTTGAGGGAATGTCTTGTGTATGGATAAAAGTTCTGTGCTTGTGACCTGGCTTTAAATCTTCCTGTTCTGTGAACTGTTAAGTGTAAATGTCATTGAGGTCCCTCTTGGTGTCTCTGGCTGGTTGTATGACAAGATGTGTGGGATTTCTTGTGCTGTCTGTCACAAAAGTAAATCAGACCTGTGACTGATTTACTTTTAGTCCATTCTATGCATCTGCTCAGGCTGCTCTGTCAAAAAGCCAGATTTCAGTCATGAAAACATTTGTTTTCTCACTGTTCTGGAGGCTGGACATGCAAGGTCAAGGGACTTACAGGTTTGTCTCTGGCAAGGCGATTCTTCCTGAGCTACAATTTTAGGACCCTGTCCCATGACCTTATTTGACCTTAAATATCTCCCTAAATCTCTCTCCAAACATAATCTCCTTGAAAGTTAGGGCTTCCTTGTGAATTTTGGAAACATTCTGTCTATATCACCCAGTGTTTTGAATGTCATCTTTTCATATACTCAGTTACTATATGGAGTGGCTGTATTTGTCTGCCCTTCATTTCTTTCTTGTGTTTTTCTAGTCACAGGCCAGCTGTGGGACTGTGGCGTATCACTGCATGACAAGTGTTTTGTTCTGGGTGCGGAGTGAGTCTCCTGTGATGTCTAAGAATACTGTACTCAAGCGCTGGGCTGGGCTGTGGCTGGAGCTGCTGCACTGCCAGGATCTGCGTCTGGTAATGAGGGAGGCTGTGGCACAGTGTCCTGAAGGCCATAAGGCCCTGAAGCCTACAACATAAGCCTCTTCCTGAAGCTGACACTGGCAGCATGCTTTTCCTGTTGTTTCTTTGCTTGTATAGGAGCAGTGGGTTGCTCCTGGTTGCCGTTGGGTCCTGACTTGACTGAATTTTTGCTATCTAATCTTTTGGGTTTCACTGAACAATCTGTAGATACTTGTGCACAAAGATGATATTGTCTAAAATTATATTTGCCTGATGTTCCTTTTAATACATTGAAGGACAATTCCCCCCCTCCATCAATTCTTACTTTTATTTAAAATTTATTCACCTCCTGTTCCACACCCACAGCTCCTTCTGGATCTGGCTGGGCTTTTGCATGGCTTGGACCTGAGCAAGAGCTCATGTGAAGTGGCACTGTGTTCACTATGTGCAGACAGTGATGGCTGTCACTTCCTCCTGAGAGTTGTTCCATCCAGGATCAAGTCCATGCAGCTCGCATTTCAAGGCTCCAGGTTCCTAAGAGTTGGTTTTGTGTGAGAAAGCAGAAACCTAAGGTCACTGTTCTGTCCCCAGGCTCCTGATGAATATACAGGGCAGGGACTGGACACCAGGATTGTCTGCAGAGAATAGGGACTTGCTGTCATCCTTGTCCATACAAGGTGGACCTGTGGTGCTTGAAATGTGTATGGATGAGTGCTCTTTCCCTGTCCAGCATGCTTGAGGCCCACTGCAGACTCAATCACAGGGCAGATGCTGCTCTTTTCCAGATACTTCTTTCCTTGCTTTTTCCCAAAGGAGTTTTAGAAACTGGATTATAGAAAATTTTAAGCATAAAGCCAAGATAATGATGTGACGAGCCCTCATGCATCTAGTATTAAGCCTTGACAGTGACCAGTCTCTCTATTTAAAAATTTATATCCCTTCCCTCCACAATGGATGATTTTCATACTGATTCATTTGGTTGATAAATACTTCAACTGTAATCTTTTAATGACTTGTTACAAAGCATAATCATGCCACTGTCCTTTAAAAAGCACTGTATTGCTCATAGAAATATGTAATTATTTCATAGTCATTTTATTCAATTAGGATTCAAATGAAGTGCATACATTGGACGTGGCTGCTGTGTCTCCAACATACCTTAGTCCATAGATGCTCCTTCCATTTTTTTTGCCCAGAAACATGTTTCTCATTTTAACCCTTCCTCCAGCACAGTGTCACAGCAGCTCACTGCTGAGCGTGTTGGACCCGTTCTGACATGATGCTGGTTGCTTAGTTAACAGAGCACACACACTGACAGTTTCTTCCTTTCAGATTAGTATAAGCAACAAGTTGTGGTATGAGGTCACCTGCAGTAACTTTCCAGGCCCTGCAGTACTGTTCCATGTGACTCTGTCATGGAGTTCTAGGCACTTCTTAGCCACAGTTTATTTTTCTAAACTTAGAGAAGATTCCAGAGTAAGAATCTTCACAGGGAGAAGGTCGAAACATCTGGATCTCCCTAATCAGGGGTTACTGTGATGACTAATACAATTAACACTGAGTTACCAACATGACTTACTGAGTGATAAGCCTGCTAAGAAATGCAGATCTGTTTTCACTGATGAACTCAGGGCAGGCCAGAGAGGACACAGCCAACTAATAAAGGACCCAGACCCAGAGTATTTGCTTTGGCAGTGGAGAAGACCCTCGACTCCAGTGGTGGTGTGGTTGTGACTGTAAATGCACTGCGAGATCTGAGAAGAGCCAGGAGGTGGCTTACACCACAGTCTGAGAAGCCTTATGAGCATCAAGGCAACAGGGAGCTCCATCAGGGACATTCTTACCTGACAACTGCATTAAGCAGGAGGGTAAGGAAACAGTTAACACATTTGCTAGTTTGTTACACTTACTACAAACATTAAGTGGATCACCAGGAAGGCATCTGCCAACTTCTTGGTCCTACTGTGTCTGTCCTTTTCACTGAGGTATAACACTAGAATTTTCATGGATCAGAAATGACCTGGCCTTCCCCCTTCTTGGGAAGGGCAGAGAGGGTCTGCAAAATGGGGTTTTTCGTGCCTTTTTACAATCGAAGCACTGTCACTTCAGAATCCAGTGAGGGTTTAATAGACAGATGATACCAGCCTGTACTAACAGCGTCAGCTGTCTACATTCTTTGTGCAGGTCTTTGGAAATTTAACTGAATTTTATCCTGTTTCCTTTAATTTTACCCGCTTCATCTCAATAAACTACTCTTTTTTTGTTTAAGTACAGCAGGAAGTTTCTCAAATTGAAATTAGTACTTTCTGCCTAAACAATTTAGATAGTCTGGTAATATGTAAAAGTTGTCTTCAAGATAATGGGTTTCATGTTAAATGTTATTACTATGATAAGAAAACAAACATTTAAAGTGTTGTCTTTACATTCCACACCTCCACACCCCTGATTACTCGCTGATTAAGTAGCATGCCAATGTGGAGTCCAGGTCCTTCCCTCCCCACCCAAGATCTTGGATGGAAGGGGTCCCACCAATCCTCACCAAAAAAGGCTTTAATAAGCATGCATTCGGACAAAGCAGAGAACTTTTTTCTTTTTTGTCATAGAGAACAGATAAATTCATCTGTAATTCTTTGCAAGAGTGAGTTATTTGTAACTTCTGTTTCACACATTGCTCAAAAAGCATATCACTTTCCACCCTGTGGCACCAGGCATCATGTGTCCAGGGTAGGTGCTCAGGGAGTGGTAGGCCAGGTTCTCACACCCTGCTACTTCTAAGAACTGCAACCTCTGACCTCTACATTCCATTCCATTCTGATAATGCGTTGTCGCCTGCTTGACAGTTACTCTGTTCTTTGGCACTTAGATTGCTTCTGATTTTTTCATTAATATGGATGATGCTGTTGCTATAGTCAGAATCCTTCTGACTAAAGCTTTTCTATGTGAAACAAAAATTTCACAAAACAATACTTACTCTTACCTAAGTGAATTTCAACAGAATTTTCAGTTCTACTTTATTCTTACTTGTTCTGGAGCAACCTGGGCCCAGTGTCTGAGGACTATCCCCCAGGTGCCAGCCCTAGGTTGCCATGAGACTGAAGAGAGAGACAGACTCTGGGATCACACAGTGCTAGTGGCAGCCTGGTCCTGGATGGCAATAACACCAGAGATTCCTCCAGTGTGGGTCAAGAAAGACATCCACTGGTTGGACAAAAGTGACTTCATCCAGGCTTGATGCACCAGGTCAGCACTGTAGAGTCAGGCTCATCTCTGGTACTGGGTCATAGGATAAAACCCCACACATGACTCTGATGGCTTGGTCCATTTAGTTTTATGGGAAACTGAAGGGGCACATGCCCTACCCTACCCCCTTACCTCAGCTATGCCCAAACTGGCTGTGGCTTGTGGAGCTGCATCCACACACTATTCTTTAATGTCCTAACCACTAAATTGGTTTTCTACTTCGCTAAGATACAGCAACCACACAGCTGCATCTGAAAAACAGTAGCAGCTCTGCTTCATCAGCTATGTTAGTCTGGAAGGAGATGAATCAGAAGCCAGCTTGCCTAAGGCAGAGGTTTCATCATTTATTTCACAGTTATTTTACTCTTAGGAAGAAAGGAAAGAGGAAGAAAGTGCCCTGATGAGAAGAGGTAGCTTTGGCTTGTTTGGGCAGATGGGATTGCTTCCTTATCTGGGCAGTGCAGCCCTGGTTAGAGACGCTGTCAGATTGGTCCTGCATTTGCCATGGGAGGGTCCATGGAGAAGCACTCTGTGCCTCCCTGGGAGGCCCATGCTAGGTGCTCTTCTTGCTGAAGCTAGGTACTGCTTCCCTGCTTGGGGCCCCAATGCTCCTGGGAGTGGCCAGAGACTTCTCACAGCAACTTCTGAACCACACAGCAGATGTCCTCGCAGTCCAGCTCATGTGGAACATCTGTCCTGGACACTCCAGATGGCCTTCCACTCCTTGGGATGGGGGGTTGTCCAGGGCGCTGCACCACCTCTTACAACTAGATCGTGGCTCCAATGACCATTTTAAAGGTCTAAATAAAATAAGACATTGAGTTTTAAGTGTATTTTTTGTGTGACTTACAACATTCATAAAAAATTTATAACCCAAATCCAATGAACATATGTCTATAAATTAGATTTCTACACATTCAAGTGTTACATAAATCACTTTGGAGCATCACTATAGGTGATAAGGTGTACGTTGAAGGGTTATTATAAAGGATTCTTTTATTTCTTGATTTTCAAGTTTCTATAATGAGTGTGTCAATGTCATAAACACAGGTAAGACAAATAAGAGGTTCTATATTTTATCCCCACGTATGGATGGGACCATAACCTAAGTCTCTCCCCTGCTAGCAATTTAACTGTCACAAGTATTCTTTTATCTTCCATATAGCCTGAGTTTCAGACTATGTTTCTAAATTTTTCCTAGAAGTAGAGATTCAGGGTTGAGGTGTTCGAACATCTTACAATCTCGGGCACATTCTGACCAGTAGCTTCTGACACTAGTTACAGTCCACCAGTACTGGCCAGATGTCACCAGCACAGGCAAGGCTGGCTTCTAAAAGCCCTTGGCTAAGCTCACTGGCAAACAATATCAAATTTTAAAATTCATTTTACTTCCCTTGAGAATACTTTTCAGCACTCTGTGATAGTGAAAGCATCTGGCTTTGTCTGCAGACCTAATGCAGTGTGTTAGTGCCATACCTCCTCCTTACAGAATGGGGACAAAAGCTCTGCACAGGTGAGGTACACACAGGGGTCTGTGGGGGTGGGTGCCTCCCTTTCCTGCAGTACAATCACAGTAGCTGCTTTCAAGTCCTTGCTCCCTGACCAGGGCTCCCCAGAGGGCTAAGATTCCCTACCAGCCACCCTCCCGATCCTCACAGACCCCTCCAGAGACATATCCACTTCATTCCAAAGCTCTGGCTCTGTGGGTCCTAACTTCACTGGTGTGGGAATGAAGGTACTACAGAACACAGCCTTGTGTGGAACATCACCTAACACCATTTGCAGGAAGTAGGACTTGGGGAAACCAAAGCAGGAAAAGTGAGGCATCAGTTTTGGCAACAGCATGAGCAGCCCAAGGCAAGAGATTCACCCACTTTGGAAGTTGAAGAGTTCATCCAGAGCTGAGGAATAGTGTTGGAGACCACTACAAAGTGGCTCTGAGCAGGATTTAAAATTTACTAATTGGCTTTTTATTTATCTGTGAGCCTGTCCTCGGCCTAGGCCCCTTGCCTGGCGATGGGAGCTGATTCATAGTAAATGAACCTCTATGAATCACTGGTCCTGACTGAGTCCTGTAGTGGCCAATGAGGTCAGAGATATCTCAAAGGGCAAGGTAAAGAAGGCCACAACTGATAACATCTTGACTCCATAATCAATTATGTTAATAGAGACTGCCCTGCAGGCATTTTACTCTGCAGGCATTTCAGTCCCACCACAAATGCCATCTTGGAGATGATAGTTCTCCTTTTCTGGCATTTTTTCCTACTTGGAGATGTCCTTGAAGTGACTCCCAGGTCCTGCTCTGCCACAACCCAAGCGGCTCCTGAGGTTCTTGGGGTGAAGGACCTCGAGAGGATGAGAAAAATAAAGAGAGAGACAAAACTGGAGTCAGATGAAGCCCTTATCCTCCTGATGGGAGGAAAGGAACTGCTCAACCAATGCTGCATGTTTAGTTATATACTGGGAAGGATGACGTCAATTTCAGCCCCTCTGCCTAGCAACCCAGGCCTGGATTGTTTAGGAGCCTCCTGTTTTGCTGGACTGTAGGAGCTGTTTTTCACGTGGTTGACCCAGGTGCTCTTTGTTACTTTGGTAAGTTCATGTGTGGGTCATTTTCCAGCTTCAATAGCTCCCTACACTGCTCAGTTCTGGCACCTCCCTCAGTATCCCCTCTCTTTGTCTACAATGAAAATAAATACAGGTGGTCCAAAGAAGCTCTTTATCTTAGCCCTCATCCCAGCTACAGAGTCAAGAACTGTAGTCACCTCAGCTCCTGCAGCTCAGACACACCTTGGTAAGTCTGCTTCCCACTCAGCTCCTGCCTCCATTGCCACCCAGTCTGGCTCCTTCTTTAGAGCTGTTTGTGGGATTCAGTAGACCCCAAATCACATGGTGCCAGTGAGTTCTGTGCTCTGTGCCAGTTGTGACCCCACACAGTGCAAGATGCTCGTCCTTCTTGGAGTGGAAATGATAATGCGGCTTCTGCTCTTGATTAGGGGTTTGGGCATCCTCAGCCTGCTTGCTCGGGAAGCAGATAATACAGGTAAAAGGAAGAACTCACTGGCTATGGGGGATTTAGGCTTTAGGTCCACAGCACTGGCCACTGTTGCTTTCGTCACTGATGAAATCCAGATTTTCACTTCTGGCACCCGAGTACCTTCACCTTGTGTGCAGTGTTGGGTCCTTTGGTGCCAGTGTGTTGTAGTATGCAGGCCAGGTGAAGGTGGCCACAGTGGGGCCTGGATGGGTACAGACGTGGGCATTGCAACTTTTGAAAGACTGGAAACCTCTCTGCCATGGATGGGGTGTTCCTGCAGGGGCCACAGCTGGGAGGGAGTGGTCATGGGGCTGCCCTGGAGCCCATTGGGCAGGTCCTAGGGCCTGGTCTCACCTCCTGGGGGGCCATCTCATGTTGAGTCAGTAGAAAAGTAGGTATGCTCTGTCTATGGCCCTTGGTTCTGTCTGCCTGGCCTCCACGGCTAGTCCCAGGGGGAGAAATAGATAAATTTCTAACTTTCATCTTACAAGGTTCATCCCACAGTAAATCAGAACAAAACTGGGCAATAAAAATTGAAAATAAATGAAAGGGGGTCTGCAAATTCATATCAGGCCTAACAAATGTGGGTAATGGACAGCAGTCACATCCTGGACTCCAAAGTCTCATGAGCTGGTTAGTTTTAACATTTACTGTTTCAGATTACTTCCTTGAATATGTGCCAGTGCCACTGGAATAATAACTTGGAGAATTCCTCATTCCTGCTTATCACAATTTTTATCTGGAACATGCACCATAAGTGAACAAGTGGCTGATGACCACTCAACATCCTGTGCTGTTCTTGTTGACCAGTGCAACTGTGATAGTTTGCTGTGGCTTCCTTTGTGTCCTCCTTGTATCCATAAAACCAAATCCCTTGAACTGCATATTGGGAACACATTCTAGGCAATGAAACTTGTGTTTACCCAGATGGTTCCTTACACTCTTGTTTCTCATCCTCATTGTACTTCAGTGTAGTTTTCAGGTTAACAAGACAAACACAAAACAACCCAGAGGAAAATTTGCATGGATACCACCCATCTAGTCACTGTCATTGTCCCTTTGCAAGGCCATGAACTCCTAGGTTCTTAGCCTCAAAATGACTTTTTAAAAACCCATTTCATGTTTTCTCTACCTCCTTCTCTGTCTTTCAAAATTGTCTTAGTTGGTAAGAACTGATCTGGCCAGGGAGGGAGGAGCTGAGTCCCACCTGGGACCTAGCAGGTAGACGTATGAAAAAGCCCCTGCAGATCTGAAAATTCCTGCCCTTGACCAGATTGTGCAGTTCCTGCTGCCGAGAGAGTAGGGGGGGTCCCCAATTCAGTTCCCCAGGGATTATGCCAGGGCCTGTGAGGGAGAGAAAACATTCCCTCTACTTTCTGAGGCTATGCCAAAAAAAAAAAAAAAAAGTCACAGTAAACAGAATAACAGGAGCAAAGGAGTAAGAATGTATCCTGTACATGAGGACAACAAAGAAAGAATATAACTACCATATGTTTAGGGAAAGGGTTATTCTGTTATGAACTCTCACCTGCCCTGACACCTGGAACTGCCCCCAGAAGTTCCCCATCAGCTGCTGGACATCACCTGTGACCGGAGCACAAAGCCTGCAAGGGCAAGGTTCCTACCAGTCACTTCCAACTTCCCACCTTGCCTCAGTAGGCAGCTCCAACAACTTCCTCTGCCTGGCATGTGGCCCCTCCTTTCCTATTCTCACTTCATCCCATAGGTGATATATCCTTCTCCCCAGGTGTTGTGGTCCCACCTTTTCTTGCCCCCATACTCTCTTCTAGGACTTTGATTCTGTGTCTGAGCGAATGCTAATTTAATGTTGGTTGTCCTACCTGGCAGATTCTGGACAGAAAGGAAGCAAACCTGCATCCACCCCACCCTTTTATAGGATCACCTTGTTGAGGCAGATATGGTGTGGAAAGAGCAACTGACAGGCCTGGACGTGCCTGTAGTATTTTCCCCAGGACTGCCCTCCCTCAGTGTTTTAGGACCAGAGAGATTCGTTGCCTCTGCCCTGAAGTTCAGAGATCTGGAACTCAGGTGTAAATAGGGCTACCATCCTTGTGGTGATGCTGTAGCTGGTGCCTGACTTCAGCTTCTGTAGTTTCTGGTGGTCCTGTAACTCCAGTCTCCACAGGACTTTTCCCTATGTGTGTTTCTGTGTCTGAATGTTTCTTTTCTGGTCATCGATTGGGAGTTGCTGTGAATGGCAGTAATGGGTCTGAGATGGGCACCTGTTCCTGCCATTGGTTGGGAGCTGCTATGACTGGCAGGAAGGGATCCAAGATGGGTTCCTCTCCCTGCCATTGATTGGGAGCTGCTGTGACTGGTGAGAAAGAGATCTGAGATGGTCTTCTCTCTCTGCCATTGATTGGGAGCTGCTGTGACTAGCAGAAAGGGATCCAAGATGAGCTCATCTCCCTGCCATTGATTGGGAGCTGCTGTGAATGGCAGGAAGGGGTCAGAGATGGGTGCCTGTTGCCGCCATTGATTGGAAGCTGCTGTGACTGGCAAGAAGTGGTCTGAGACAGGCTCCCTCTCCCTCCTTTGATGGGACTCAGGGACCAGACCCTAGAAGGAAAGCTGGGGATTCAGTAGAACCCCAGCTGAAGTACACACAACAGGTGGGGCTAAAGGTGCAGAAAAATCAGAAGCAACAGTAAAAATATGAGCCAGCAGGTGAAATGTGGAAACTGATTGGGAACTGTAGCCAGTGCAGTCTGATAGAAGCAGCCAGCCCCACCCTTGGGCACACACAGGCCAACATTGTGACCTTCCTGGGGATAGCCAGCATGGGCCAGGAGAAGAAACAACGAACACCACCCCCGTCAGCCTGATAGCTGCCATCAGGGACCTGCAGCCAGTGCAGCCCAAGAGAACTAGCCAGTCATGCCTTGGAAAAGCTGTGCATGTCTGGAGAAGCCCATCCCATGCCCCACAGCCTCCTCTGGAACCTAAGTTAGGAAAGACCCAGATGTCTGACCCATTTCCCTACACCATAGATGGGTAGCCAACACAGGAAGCACCTAGGACCCCACAATTAGCTCATCAGGAGAAAACCAGGAAAATGTCAAGATGAAAGAACAAAAGGCAATCTCAGACCTCCAGCCCACACAGAACAAGTCCAGTGGAAGTCACCCACCTTAAATTTCTGGAATGAAGGCAACTGAAGTAAAGAAACTACTTCATGAGGCTGTGGAACAAATCAGATCAGAAATACTGTCTCAGGTAAAAGAAGAAATGACAAACATAATAAAAGGACTGCTTAGAATATCTAAAAACATAGAAAGAAAGATGACCATAGGAAATTGGGAGAAAACTTGAATGAGCAATGTAGGGAAGAACTGGAATGCATTAAACAGATTCAAAGAGGTATCTGGGAAATTAAAAACCCCATTGAAAGCTGTCAAAACTGCTTGAAAGAAACTAAAAATAGACCCTCAGACCTTGGAGACAGGATTGCAGCTAGCAATCTCAAAAGGAAAGATCTCTTAAAATTAACAAGGAATCAGGAAATAACAATTTGACAGCTGCAAGACAATACAGAAATAATTAAAATAATTTAAGTGTGCTAGGTGTCAGTGAAAAAGCAGGGGATCAACACAAATGATATAAAAAGACTATTTACAGAAGTAATAGCAGGAAACTTTCAAAGCATGGGAAAAGCAACTGACATGCAGATAAGGGGCATATAGAACTCCAGTTAGCAATAACCAAAATAAATCTGCATCCAGCATATAACAATCAAGAACCCAGAAGTTCAGCACAAGAATAGAATATTAAAAGCTGTTAGAGAAAAGAAACAGATCACCTGTAAGGGAAAACTGATCAGAATCATGACAGATTTGTGAACACAAACCATCAAGTCAAGAAGACCTTAGAAGTATTTCAAGTCCTGAGAGAAAACAAACTTCCAACCCAGATTGATGTGCCCTGAAAAACTATCTTTCAAAATTAATGGAGAAACAAGACACTTCCATGATAAAGAACAACAAGGAATTCATGACCACCAAACCAACCCTACAAAGAATACTGAAGGACATTCTAGAGAGAGATAAAAATGATCACAGTTCCAGGAACAGTGACAGAGGGGGATCACTGAGCAGGGCAGGCAGTTGAATAGTAGGGAGCCAATGGCAGGAAAATAGCAAGGCAGAGACAAGCCAGTGCATGTTGACCATAACCATTAATGTAAATGGCCTCAATTCACCAATAAAAACAAACATAGGCAGAGTGAAACAAGATCTATCAATATGTGGTATACAAGAAACATTTAACTTGAAAGGAAATTCATAGACTGAAAGTCAAAGGAGAGAGAAAAATGCTCCATGCAACAGGGAACCAGAAAAAAACAAGGATAGCTTGCCCATCAACTGCAGAATGGATAAGAGAGATATGGCATTTTTATACAATGGAAAGCTACTCAGTTATAAAGAAGGATAACCTTGAGGCTTTTGTAGGTTAATGGATGCAACTTGAGACCATACTCATGAGTGAAATGTTTTTGGATTCACTTGGGTGAACATCGTGTTTTCTCTGTACTATAAAAAACTGAAGGATTTAGTGGGATCCAAAATGTACAATAGACATTGTGAAAGAGGAGTAAATGCCTGAAAAAGGAAGGTGGTAGCCATTATTAATTTTCTATTATCTTGTTTGGAAGCCCTGTATCATTTTTACTGTTCTGTTTGCTTTTATTCTGTTTTGTTGTGTTTGATTTTCTTATACCTGATGGTATGGGCAGCTATTTCAAAGATAACAAGATATATTATAGTAGCCATTTTTAATTTCCTATTATCTTGTTTTGAAGTCCTGTATCATGTTCATTGTTTTGTTTTGTGTGTGTGGCACTGGGGATTGAACTCACAACCTTGTGCCTACCAGGCAGGCGCTTAAGTTGCTGAACCAAACTCCTGGCCCTAGTTTTTTGAGACAGGGTCACACTATGTAGTTCAGGCCGGCCTTGTGCTCACATTGTAGCCCAAGCCAGCCTTGAACTCACAATGCTCCACCTACCTCAGCCTCCAGAGTGCTGGGATTAAAGGTGTGCACCACCATGCCCAGCTGTTTTGATTGATTTTTTTTTTTTGAGACACAATCTTGCTATGCAGTTCAGGCTGGCCTTGAGCTCACTTTGTAGCCCAGGCTGCTTTCAAACTTGTGACAATCCTCCTGCCTCAGCCTCCCAAGTGCTGGGATTACAGACAGGTACCACCACACCCAGCTTTATTCTGTTTTGTTTTGTTTGATTTTATTATGTCTGATGGTATACGTAGCTCCTTTAAGATAACAAGAGTTATTATGGTAGCCATGGTTGATTTCCTGTTATCTTGTTTTGAAGTCCTGTATAGTCTTCATTGTTTTGTTTTGATTGGCTGTATTTTGTTTTGTTTGGTTTTAGTCTCTTTAAAATAAAAAAGAATTTTTTTCATTTTTATCCATACAAGTTTGTAACTTATAAAGTTTACAATCATCTTGGGGAGTGGTTATATATGCATATTACAGCTTGTTTTTTTTGAAATCCCCTTCCCTCCCTTCCTCCATCCTTCTTCATTTCCCCATCCCCTTTTTGTACTCGTTCATATTATTTGTCTTATCTCATGTTATGGCTTATAGTATTTACATTAATTGGTGTTATTAAGTCCCTGTACATGCCACATCATTTTTTCTTCCCCTGCTCACTTCTCACCTTGTTCTCTTGGGCCACTTTCCTATTGCAAGAGATCTGTCTCCTTGTTCCTTTCTATCCATCCTTTATTATTTTCTTTTTTTGTACTTTGTCTCACTCAATTGAGAGATATCATACTGAAATATGTCTGAGTATGATAGTTCACTCCACATTATATTTTCCAGATGCATTCATTGTTACAAATATCTCAAATATGTGATTCTTTATAGCTGAGTAGTAGTCCATTATCTATAGATACCACATTTTTCTTTATCCAGTTGTGTTTATGGGTATACAGATTGCTAACAGGATTTAGCTATTATGAATTGTGCTGCTAGCTACATTGGTATTCATGTATCACTGTAGAATGATGACTTAAGATTTTGGGGGAAGATAACTAGCAGAGGGATAGCTGGGTCATATGGAATTTCTAATTTTAGTTCTTTGAAAAATCTCCATACTTATTTCCATAATGGTTGTAGTAGTTTGTATTCCCAACACAATGCAAGAGGGTTCCTTTTACACCACAGCCATGCCAGCATTTGTTATTGTTTGATTTCCTAATCATTACCATTCTTTCTGGAGTAAGATGGATTTTTTTTTTGAGACAAGCTCTTACAATATCATCCATTCTGGCCTTTAACTCACTATGTAGCCTAGGCTGGCCTCAAACTCACAGTAATCCTCCTGTCTCAGCCTCCAAAGTGCTGGAATTATAGGTGTGTGCCTGTTGGGAGCCATTGAAGCTGGAAAATGACTCAGACATGACCTTATCAAAGTAACAAAGAGCACCTGGGTCAACCACGTGAAAAAGTTCCTACAGCCCAGAAAAACAGGAGGTTCCTAAACAATCCAGGCCTGGGTTGCTAGGCAGAGGGGCTGAAATTGACATCATCCTTCCCAGTATATAATAAATAGCAGCATTGGTTGATGTCTTGGTTACTTTTTACTCGTTGCTGAGACAAAACACCTGACACCCAAATTTAGGGAAGGAAAGGTTTATTCAGCTTACAGTTTTTGGAGGTTTCAGTCCACAATCAGCTGGCTCCAAAGCAGGGTGTTGTGGCACTGGGGCAACACTTCAAGGCAGCAGCTGAGCAAAAGCAGCCAGAGTAAAGGAGGCAAGAGCAAGCCCCTTCTCTTCCTTTATATCGTACACAGGACCCCCACCCCAAGGTGGGTGTAGCTTCACAAACATCCTTGCCTTCCTTTGCACAGGATGAGGATGTTTACAGAGTAAGACCCCTGGCTCCCTCCTGAGTCTCTCAGTTAAACTTCTGACCTTCTCAAATTGTAACAATGACCACGTAACTGGTCTCTACACCGCAGGATGTAGAGCTGCTGAGGTACTTAATTAAGCTGCTAGACTTCTCAAGTTGACACAATGTATAAACAGTTGAGTAGTACCTTTCCTCCCATCCGGAGGATAAGGGTTCCACCTGACCCCAGCTTTGTCTCTTTATTTTTCTCATCCTCTGGCAGTCCTTCACCCCAAGAACCTCAGGAGCCACGTGGGTCATGACATATGGTGCCAGAACTTGGACGGGGTAAGAGATTGAGGGTGAGGGGACACTTCTCATGTGCGTGCAACTAGTGGGAGAAGTGAATTGATACAGGTCAATAGTCATCACTGGAGTGTATTGATATTGGCTTCATCAGGTGTAAAGAGTGGGGCATTGAAACTCCCTTCTTCTCTAGGGCCAGTTAAAAACAGGCCTGTGAGAAACCCCTTCCCTTTCTTAAAAAAATATTGATTATATCAGCTGTCTAACTGTGGGACAAACATATTTGAAAGAATCACAAATGTGTAAGGAATTGTTTGTTACATGCTTGATCCCCACATTTACATTCCTTCTGTGGATCCGGATAAGACAAGCTCTTAATAAAAATTGTAAGCTTCTTGAGACAACCACAGTGGAATTGACTCTAGACACTGTTTTAGAATCAAGTCCTAAGCAGGAAAAAGGTGGTGGAATGACAGCCACCCTGATAAACTCAACTGAGCCACAAGCGACAACTCCTGCCTTTTTGGCTGAAACAAATTTTGCTGCACCACAGGTTGGAACTTCCATCTCTCAGGGAGTACAGCCAGTGTCTCCAGCTCCCTTGCAATTGATGCTAAAAGAAGCCAGATGGGTGAGGGGGTACATAGAGGGTTTTCAGCATATCAACCCAGTTACTAAATTTCCAATC